>VZTM01030402.1:1511-12256 GCA_013400555.1 Jacana jacana | reverse complement strand
TTTTTTTTTTTTTTTCCCATGGCATTAAATCGCCTGAAGGAGATTTTCCTGGAATTTCTCTTTGCATCCTCTGAAATCATTTGGCTTCAAAATTGTACTTGGGGGACTAGGAGTAGGGATTTCCACAGTGCCTGTCTCTTTCTGCAAAATCGAGTACTTTTTTGTACTTGTGTACAAAAGCACTTTTGTACTTTTTTTGTACCGTGGTGGAGAATCTCCTTTGCTTTACCTGCTGGTAAAAAAACTTGCATAGATTTGTTTCGGAACTGCTCTGAGAACTTTTCCTGCTGAGGGTGTTTTTGCATTTTACACTTTCGAAATGATACTAGTAGTTTTAACTGTCTCCAACATGGTTAGACACACCATTAAGGACTTTATCTGCCTGTTTGGTAAAATAAAATGTATGGGCAGCAATATTATTGCGTTGATATAACTGTAGGCAGGAAAGCATGTGCACATATAAAATTAAAGTGGCCCTGGGGACTGCCCATGTTTGAAATACTGGCCCATTTATTGTAAACAGAAGTAGATGTTAATAACTAAACTTTCTTGTGTTGGCATACGACTGTATAAATATAATAACATATATACTATACTATACTATACTATACTATACTATACTATACTATACTATACTATACTATACTATACTATACTATACTATACTATAAAAGATGTGTAGTGTTCCCCTAAGTTAGAAACTCAGTATGCATTTTGTAGGATTTTAAAATTTATTTTATTATTTTTTAAGGCTTTTAGTATTATTTAACGTGATTGTTTTTCCATAAGATTTTTCTGTCGTGTTTCCTTTAGTTGATATTTTAACTTTAGTGGTTTGGGTTTTTTTCGGTGTGTGTGTGTGTGAAGTGTCATAATATAACATTTATGTTATGTTCTTCATTGTCAGTTTTTCACTTCGTTTTTGCCAGACCATACAATCTTGCAATATTAGAACAAAACTATAAAAGGGAGCTCAACAAAATAGAAGAGGGAGTGCCAGTGGCTGTGAAGGCTATGAAGAAAAGACACGCTAGAAACGAATTACATTTTTAAAATGCTAATAGTAATGGTTGAGTCTTATTGTGATAATTTACCTAAAATACAGAATATGGTTTGAGGCAAAGTCCCTATTCAAAGGACTTTGATGGAGTGATTGTAATCCTATAAACTACCGTCATGTGACAGCAATTACAATTGAAAGGGCCATCCCCGTGCGTTTCTGGTTAGCAATTAACAGCTGGCAGGTCCTGTGACGAAACATTTATCCCCTCTTCCAATGATTGTTAGCACTTGCTATGAACCTACAAACACTATGGTGACCAGATTTTTTGCATGTAAAAAGTAAGCTGGAGGAGTGTTGTGGAAATGTGACTGACTCATGTTTTACTGCTGCTACTTCACGGTCGTCTTTCTCGATCTATATCCCAGTAGAAATGTTTGGTATCATTGAGAGCTATGTTTTCTTCTGTTTAAATCTCTTGTCGAAGTAACTGGATGGAGCATCTCATAGTAATGGGCCGGCGGCTAGTAATTGCATCAGTTGTGAAGATCACTGCAGAACAAAAATTATTCTCAGGATGTTGCTTTGATTATGGAAAATATTAATGTGCAGCAGCTGCGCTAGAATCAGTTATACTAGCAATGTCTAAGCAATCCAAAACACTGGAGACAGGTTAATTCAATAATTTTAATAACTTCTAAAGGCAATCAGATAAAAATGTATTGTTCCATCTTTTCTCCTTTGTACCAAGGCCACAACTAGCTCATAAATTGAACAGAACTAACAGCTCTCTGCTCTTGAAGGGAGTGGCTTTACTCCTCCATCCCCACTTCTTTCTAGGCATGTTTTTCCCTGTGTGCTCTGGGTTTAGGTAACTCTATGGTCTGTCAGGGAGTCCATTCAGGTCCAATCTAGCAGGAAAAAAACGGGAAAGAGTGAGCAAACAGCTTTTTAACAGCTTGGACAGCCTCCGTAACAGTTGGGTGAGCTCTGTAACTTGCAGATGAACACCTGGTGCATGGAAGGGAAGAGGATGAAGCAGAACGAATCTTTTCAGTAGCTGCTTTATATAAATAAATGCTGGGGTCTTTACAGCCAATGGGTCTCCACGCAGAGAGGCTAAGGTAAGTTACATAAGCAGACACATCTGGAACTCACTAGCAAATAAATAATGATTTTAAAATATGACTTTTACTTTCATGGTTTCCTCTTTGCCAGCTTCTTCAGATGTTCAGATTAGATTGGTTGGACCTTATAATATGTCCTCTGCTCCTTGTTCCAGTACTACNCTTCAGATGTTCAGATTAGATTGGTCCTCTGCTCCTTGTTCCAGTACTTCATCGAATTCCATGAAGCTTGCTTGCACTGCTGCAAGGCCTCTTTGGATGGTGCTGAATCATGTCACCTACCGGCACTTTGCAGTACTCGAAGAAGAATGTTACCGGGCTAAAAGTGTGCACTTCCAGTTGGTTTAAGTACAATAGCTGAGTAACAGCTTAATTTTCATAATGCATTGTGCTCCAATTGAGCGCTAGTCTATTACTGCTTTCAGGCTCTCTCTGATAGTGGATAAAGATTTATTTTCTTAAAGGATATCATATGGTAATGGAAAAAATACTTTTAGTGCCAAACCTGTTTAGAATTAAAATTAGCGTAGTGCTCAATCTTAATTTAACCCCCTTGACAAATTACAAGACACCCCACCTCGACCCCCCAAAAAAGCAAGGAAATTATTTAAAAAAACTTGACCAATCTCACAGGAAGTCTGTCCCTGACAGAAGAAATAAATTGCTTGATGTGTTATTAACCATTCTTCAATGTGAGACTGTTTCTGCTTTCCCTTTTTCACTTCATCTACAGCTTCCCAAGTCTACAGCTGATAAAGCTTTGATCCCGCAGAAGAGAAGAGTCCTATGGAGATTAAAAAAAAAAAAAAAGGTAATAATATATGGGACAGAGGGGATTGAATTCAGACCACATTGTCCTGCGTATTTTATGATGTGGAATTAAATTGTATGAGTAATTCCAGTATGTTTTAACTTTTCAGCTCCTTTATTTTTTTAATAAATCTTTAACCTTTAATAAAGATTTATTAAAAAAATAAAAATCTAAAATCCACAATGTGGTTTTGTATCAAAGCTCACTATCAAAAAAGATAAAAGATACATTTTGCTGACAGAAAGAAGCACTGTAATCCCAAATTCTGGAGGGGGTTGTAATACAGAAACAGATGGCTTGTGAAAACAGAAGCGACCAGAAGAAAAAACCATCGGCCCCAAATCCTTTCTTCCCAGCAATGCCTCACAGACACCCAGGTCTTTCATTCATTCCTTCATCCCTGCTGTTGTAAATCCCTCTCTTTTGCTTTG
Organism: Jacana jacana; assembly: GCA_013400555.1. NCBI lineage: Eukaryota > Metazoa > Chordata > Aves > Charadriiformes > Jacanidae > Jacana > Jacana jacana. The sequence goes on along the minus strand of VZTM01030402.1, from coordinate 8,887 downwards.
AGACTCCTTTGCTTTTGATCCCTCTCCTTCTGCTTTTGTCCCCGGCGTTCTGTCCTCAGCCCCGCTGCTCCCTCCTCTCCGCGCCCCTGGGGGTGCCAGCAGGGGGAGCGCCGAGGACGCGGGAGAGGCTGCCTCGGCCTTGCAAAGTGTTTGGAGAAAGCTGGATTCTGTGTGAAATCGAAGTAAAGCGCATAAACAAATACTACAGTAATTGAATTAGATACATTAAAAAAGGTATTAATCCTAAACTGAGCTATTTTAGGTAGGGCATCGAGTCAGGCTTCCCCCCCCTTCTCCTTACCCTCACACACGAGACTTCTCATTAAACTGTGGTTCTTCAGTGAAACGAACAACAGGAACACAAATATTCAAAGTTCTTTTGGTGGATTTTTTTTTTTTTTAAACGTAAACTCAATAATTTTCCTCTTTCTGGATGTCACTGGTAAGAGTTAAGTCAGAAGAGTAGCCTTCATTAGAGCAAGATAAACAGGAGGAGGAGGAGGAAGGAATGAGGGAATGTTCCTTTTGTCTGCTCGTTTTTTCATGTAGGACTGCACCTTTCTTATTTGCACATAGTAATGAAACAGACTTCTTGGCAGCGTTAAAAGAAAAGAAAAAAATTTTTTATTGTTGCTGGAACATGAATTTGAAGACTTAGCTTTAGTTTCAGTTAAAAATAAATCTAAATGTTCATGGTATAGTATATTATTGCCCAATACAGGGCTTTGTAGCAAAGTACCGTATTTGGATGTACAGACCATGACTCCGTACTGCTTTCCCACTGCCACTGATGCCAGTGTTGGCAGGTAGTGTAACAGATAATTAAATTTACATGTGTCAGTGAGTTTTTGAAAAAGGCAGAGATGAATACATTTCCTTCTAGCTAAGTCTGGGCTTTTTTTTCCTCTAGGGCAAATCTGTCAGAGATATTTGTGTGCTGGAGAAAGTGAGTACAGAGAAAATGTAAACACTATTTTTCCTCCAGTGGCAATTCTGAGGATATTCCTAAGTGACCTACCAATTTAAGCAACTTTTTCATTGTATTGATTCAGCTGGTTTTGCAGGTACCAAGGGAATCGGATCAGTGGACTCATTCCAGTAAGACAGGGGGAAAGCAGACTTTTTCTTTTTTTATTTGCCTGCTGCTTGCTTTTTTTTTTTTCCTTCGGTGCCTGGTTCTCGGATCTAGTTTAAAGCACGGATACAGGGAGGCAAAAGGAGGCATAGGGAGTCATTGGAACTGCAGAATACAGGTAATGTAAAGCACATTTTTAACAAATATAAAGGCACAATTTCTGAAAAAGAAAAAAAAAAAGACATTGTTCTATGTCTTGTAAGACTATTGCATGTAGCGATAATGAAAACCTTTGCAATGAAGTTAATTTAGTCTGACTTCTGAGAGAGCTTTTGTTGGCTTGTTTTGGATATGTTAAAATGTTTCAGAGGTAACTTAAACCCACACAGTTTATCAGCATCTCCCAAGATGTAAATTAAACAAGAGATTATTAAGAAAAAAAATATTTCTAACTGGCAAAATGCACTAAGCAGTTAAAGACCAGCTTTTCTCTGCCAGTTGAAAACTTGACAGGATTAGTTGAGAGTTCTAATTATTTCCGATCCTAGAGACTTGGTTTGAAACAGTGTTCTCGGCACCACTGAATTTCTCCTGTGGCAATTCTCCCTCAGCAAATCTGCTTCCAGTTGATTTGTCTGAACTCTTTGTGCTCATTAGAGAGTGGTTGCACATCTCTAAGTGACCCTACCTAGTGCGGTTGCACTTACCTTTTCAGCTTGTTGCACACTCCTGATCCTTAACTTTTGTTCGGACTGACATTTTTTGGATTCTTGTATTAGAGGAAGTTTCATTAATGCATACCCACTATCAAACCAGAAAACCATGGATTTACTTGTTTGTTTGTTTTTAGCTTTTGTATTACTAAGTTAAAGTCATGAATGGGTCTGAAAATTGCCATAGGCAGTCTAGATTCAGGAAAAGACTATCAGGACAGAAAAAAGGGTATTGAGAAGTAACCCCTTCTATCCTTTTCACTGCTTTTGAGTAGCTAGTGATTACACAATATAGCACCCTAACAAATAGGAAATTTTAGCCAGCTAGAAAATTTTAAAAGTGTAGGCATTGTAACTTAGATGAAGCTAATTTATTTCCTGCTTCTCCTGGTGCTGTGCTCTTTATTTGGAGACAGTGGATTAGTTTAATAATATCCACTGCATTAATAGACAATTAATACCTCTTTTCAGTATAGTTTTTTTTAGATAATTTGTACTTGGCAGTGTCTCAGAGCATTTAGGAAAAAAACCCCAGAAATACTGAGAAATTTCCTGATTTATTTTTTTTCATGTGTTTATTAGATGTTCCTACAGATAACATGCTACATAGCATAACTCTAACAACTGCAATATTATACTTAATTAATATTACATAGTTACTACTGATGAAATAGTCTTCTGTACGGGGCATATTTTCTGCATTATGAAATAAGGATATTTCAATTTGAAAAACTGAAGCTTGAAATGAGATTATTCGTTCGTTGTTATCATGGTTCGAGTAACTAGTGCTTCATGAGTTAACCTTTATAGTTTTACGTGTCACCTGTTTAATTTCATCGCCTCTGTCACATTTATTGCCAGCCCAAAACTGTGTGGCTTAAGTGTTTTTTATAATTAGACATGATTAAAAGTGTATAGTTTTGTGTGTGCAGCAGTATGCACCTTCTCTATTGGCAATGGAGATTTGTGTGGGGAGACGAATGTAAAATGCAGATAGAATTGGAAGATAACTGTGCATGTTTCAGGCAGGACTCCTCTATAACACACCGGCTTTGAAAGGCAGCATGTGTAACCAAGATTTCTAGATCATGTGTCTCTCCTTATGGACTGAAGTGGTTTCTCTTCATATCCGGGACACACACATTTACATTGCTTTTTGAGCTGAAAAGTTTAATAATTTATTGTTTTAACTTGATCTCTATTTATAAATACTTTCCAATTTTAATTTTTTTCTGGGCACCTCAGCACAAGAGAGATATCGAGGTGCTGGAGCGAGTACAGAGGAGGGCAACAAAGCTGGTGAGAGGCCTGGAGAACAAGGCTTATGAGGATCGATTGAGGGAGTTGGGATTGTTTAATCTGAGGAAGAGGAGGCTGAGGGGAGACCTCATCACTCTCTACAACTGCTTGAAAGGGCACTGTAGAGATATTGGTGCTGGTCTCTTCTCACGGGCAATGAGCGACAGGACGAGAGGGAATGGCTGCAAGCTGCAGCAGGGTAGGGTTAGGCTGGACATTAGGAAAAAATTTTTCACGGAGTGGTCAGTCAGTGGAATCAGCTGCCCAGGGAGGTGGTGGAGTCACCCTCCCTGACTGTGTTTAAGAGCAGATTAGATGTGGTGTTGAGGGATCTGGTGTAGGGGAGAACTTGTAGAGTAGGGCTGATGGTTGGACTTGATGATCCCAGGGGTCTCTTCCAACCTAAATGATTCTATGATTCTATGATTCTATGATTTTCTTGTACATCTGATTTGAGAATTGAAACCTCCAGTATTTTAAATTAGAGTGAGGTGAAGTATCACATGTAAGTACAAGCTGTTACTACATAATATGCACAGATGATGTTCGTGGAAATGTGCTTCACATGAGATACAATGTCAGAACCCTTCCAGAAAGCTTCCATTACCTGTTACAGAGTGCAGAGGAGCAGCTGTGTAGTGTTTGGAGCAGGACATGATTACACTCCGGTCATTGTAATGCAAAACGCTGATGTTTGTTGTAATACAACCGAAGTTCAGGATTTAGTAACCTTTGTTTTCTTATAGAGTGACAATGTTCTAATTGTTTCTACTGATGGAGAAGAAAATACCCTATCCCTGTGGAGAAAAACAAGTAATGAAACTACTTTAAACCCCTAACATACTAGATTTGCTCTTATATTAGAGGTAGATTTGCAATGCTTCAGAAAAATAAATCATTAAAAGGCCTTTCCAATTTAGAGCTTCCCTCTTTGTGCAACTGGTGTAGTGTCAGTGCTCATCACTGTCTTGATTCATACCTGACTTTTATTTTATTTTAGTAATGGACATTTTGTGCTTTTATCTGCAAATAAAGTTCACACTTTCGCCTCTCAAATTTCCCAACAGTTACATGAGAAATGACAAATAATAAACAACAGGGTTATATTTGTGCAAAGAAATTGTAAGGCTTTCACTGCCCATTTAATTCAGGCAGGAGCACAAACTGCAATGCAGTTATTGAGCAGTAGTGTGTACCCCCTATTGTCATCATGCTGTTTTGTTTTCAGGAGGTGAAAAGGACGTTAATAGCTAAGGTTCTGCCTTTCTATTTAAGGTTTACAGAATAGGATCCTCCTGTCACCTGATCACCTCCTTGCTTTACTGATTATTAATACTAATTTTTCTTTTTAATAATTAGTTTGTATCTTCTGCTGAGGCACAAAGAAAAAGGGAACGGGTCTCTCCCCTGGTCATTAACCATATTGTTTTTTTCTCCTTTTAGTCTTTTTCAGGAAGGTGTTTATGCATAGAGTTGTGGTTAGTGTTTGCGAGATTAAGCACAAACAGGATAGAGGTGGAAAAGCCTGTAGATAATCTGTACTTCGCTATCCTGTTATTGTCCCATCCCCTTCTAGATTTGCTAGTTCTGCTTCTAGTATTTGCTCTGAGTATTATAATTTGTACGTCCTGTTGTTTCCTTGTTTTATATATGCTTACAAAGACTGGCTTCTTGGAGTTAAAAAACACGTGGGTTTTGAGAATATTTAGAAGTGTGTTACAGTCTGTGGTTTTGACTCCAGTCATTAAAGTTGGGAACAGTAACCAGTGGTAGCTAATAAGAGTGAGAACTAGATTCATTCTCCTCTAGGGATTTTAAAAACATAAACAACCCAACCCAAAGCATAAAAATGTAATAAATTAATACGGTGCTTGTTTATTAATTCATATACACCCCCTCCCCCAAGCTTCTGTAAATGAGCTGAAATTATTCCTCTGACATAGTGAGGGAATGTAAACATTGGGACTCTGGTTTGATTTTAGGTAGCTTATCTGACCCTTCTAACTTTCTTTTTATAAAAGCTACTTATTTTAGATTAAAAGAAAAAAAAAACCAAACAAGTATTAAAATTCTCTTCTTTTTGATGTTCATGTACTCCTTTAGTTCAGTATTAGTATTTGTCTTGCTACTGCCATGTTTTCTATGGTTGCTCTTTGGCCTGATATTTTTAGTGATCTCCAACCTCAAAACTTCTCTTTCTAGTAATACATGTCAGGAAATTATTTTTCCTATTAGCTTTTATTTTAATTTAATTTAAATGGCGTACTTTGTGTCTTTGAAAAAAAAAGGGAGGGGAAAGTCATGGAAGAAAGGGGGAAAGATAAAAAAGAAAACACATCAGCTGTAGCCTTGTTGCATAGAGCTCTGGGATTTGTTACAGACTAAATTATACAAGATATATATTAAAGGTAAAATACACTTTTCTGACACAATGCATTTGAAAGTTTTATATTAACATGAAGTCTTTGTGGAATTTGAGAAACTCAGAGTTATATGGGGGTTTGACTCTTGCTTGCTTATATTTTTCTTTGGGTTTTATGCCTCTTTTCCCCCACCTTTATGTGCAGTGATTCTGGAGGTTCCTCTTGATTTTAATGACAGTTAGTTAGATACAGTGTTTATTATATTAAAAATCCTTCCATTCTCTCATAAGTGAATTCAGTGATGTATTTATGTACTTCCATCCACTTTAATACAAGCTTTAATATGAAATGAATGAACAAACATATGACTGTGGGTGTAACTTACTGCCTTTTAATTTAAGAAAAAATATCGTGTGTAAATAGAATAGTCCTCCGATACCATAGTGTTACAGACCAATAAAGCAGTAACTGCTAAAGTATTCATTTAGGCCTGAATAGTATAGCATAAAAATAACCACTGAGTAAAACAACCTCTAATGCACCCAGTTTTGCTTCTTCTGAGCACATAGCTTTACAATACTTACAAGAATTTGTGATGCAGGGTAATGCAACCTTTTGATCTGTGACTGAAACAGATTTTTATTTGATATGCACTATGTACAGTTACATTGTTACAGAATAGTATTATTTTTTCTCCAGAATTTATTTGATACATTGCTATTTTGACTAAATAAAAGTAATTGGACAGGAGCATAAAAACCATGTTTAATGACCATTTTTCTACTGAATGAAAAAAGCCAGGAGAACATCTATACTTCCACTCCCAGGATATCTGTGGATGAAAGAAGAAAAAAAAATTAGCATGTTTAATATTTCATTTACTATTAACTGTCTGATTTTTACAACAGAAGAATTTATTATGCAACACATGCAGGCATCATGTAAAGGGTACTTAGGATCTTTAAAGGAACAAGTCCTAAGAATAAAAAGTACATTGAAGATAATCCATTTGGGTAACATTACACACCTGAGTGGAGGGTCCCTTACACACCCCAGACAACACTGGCTGAGTTCAGCCCTGACTCCCAGCAACTGAGGTAGGTCCAAAGATATTTTTCAATTTGCGTGACTACATTCCTGTTATTTCCACTTGGAGCTTTATGGGACTAAGTACGACAGAAGTACCTTCTTAGGGATGCATATATTTTAGATAGACCATTAAACCAAGCAGTGTGTTAAATACTGTGATTGCATAAGTGCTTAAAATCTTATTCTTGTGATAAATGATGAAACCAACATTCAACCAATACATCAGAGTAATTAGGCCAGCATCTTTTTGTTCAGGTTTTGATGGGTTAGCAAGAGTTTAATGAATTAACCTTTCATTTCTTCACACATCTGGTTTTCTCTATGCATTTCTACAATCATCTTGGCAACGCTGTTTGAAAGGAATGGTGAAGTACCTCAGTTGCCCCATTTTCCCATGCTCTATGCCTCTTTAAATCTAATTCTCAAAGAAGTATATGCATAGGAAAAAGGAACAACGAGCTTGATCAAGATCAATTCCCCTTGCGACAAGAGTAAACCTGGAATATAAATATATGGATTAAGGAGAATGAAAATAAATTATATTCTTTACATAGTTTTTTTTTAGTTTGATCTTGGTGTTATAAAGCTGTTTAAAACTAGTGCAAGCTAGGACAAAAACTAGTGCAAGCTAGGACAGAGGTTAACGTATGAGACAGCCAACGTTAATGCCTAGGATTCAGCAGACACTTAACAGGAATTATTATGTTAAAAATTCATCAGTGCAATCTCATTTTTTTGAAGTACATAAAAGTATAGAAGAAATGAGGAATCCTCTCTGTAGAACTGGCCTGAAGATGAATTACAAGTCAGTTACCATATCCTGTTTTCAGTGTCTTG
>VZTM01030401.1:8939-28345 GCA_013400555.1 Jacana jacana | reverse complement strand
AGAGCTTGAAAACATTTAAAGTTGTTATCTTTAGCTTGTGGTGAATGTGAAATCAAGAATTTTTTACACATACACTACTTCTGTTGTACTATTTCTGAATTAGAAGCATCTGTTCAAAGTCCAGAAGACCACATGAAATAGTGGACTGCTTGGGAGGAAAGGAGATAGTTGTGAGAGAATCATCAATTTTGGAGACGAAATCGGGTTATTTCATCACTAGTGAATACAGCACTAGAGGGGTGTATGTGTTACAACATTCCCATTCAGTACAGGAAGTCTGCTGCCATTAATTGGGTTTACGTAGTTTTGATTTTTTTTTTTTTTNTAATTGGGGTTTCGTTTGTTTTTTTTTTTTTTTTTTTTTTAGCAATTATGGGTACGTGGGGGTGAGAGTGTCTTTTAAGGCTTATTTCTCACAGATTTAGTCTGGAAGAGAGATTTGTTAGGCATCTTTAACTGGATATAACTAAGAGTGTGTATGATAACTGTCGTCAATATGTTGCCAGCATGTGGGCATTGTTCTCCAGTGGCCTCTCCTATTCTGGTATCGCTCTTCCTTTTTGGGATTGCATCTGAGCTAGTCTGCTCTGGAATGAGAACATTCTTCTCCAGTTTAACCACAAACAGCAACTAATCTTTCAAAAAATGAAATTGAACGCTCTTGTGAGTTGCAAATGGTTGTTCTGGGAGAAAGTAGGAAAGAGTCAATTTAGAGTGACAAAACTAAAAGATGTCACGCTTCAGATAGTAAACCTATTACAGGCTCTTGGAGAAACAGTCAGTCTATATTAAATTTGAATTAATAGATTTCTGAATTAATTCTGGAAAAATGCACATAATGAGGATGTATAGTGAAAGTTGTTACTAAAATTAGAATTTTATAAACATCTTTGCTTCTAATATTGGAAGGGCTGATAAAATTAGCGAAAAAGAGCAGACTTCTAAAAAGAAGTTTGAAGTTGTAGTGAATGACTTCAATGGTGTTGGCAAATTTCTTATAGTAAATATCCCTGTTTTATACTTGAGGAGGTTTGAAATTAGATTTTTCTATTTTTATTAGGAAGTCCATGATGAACTGCCAGACACTAGTGCTTTTGTAAATTCTGTACTTGAGAACAAAACGTCAGAATTTGTTTTCAGAGAATACTGTTCTGACTGGAATGAGAGCATTTCAAAATGCAAAAATATTACCTATTAATAAGAATTTCTGAAGATCATCACAGCAGATCATAAAATGTGAACGAACACATTCTGTTGGAAACTTACTTGTATTTTAAAATATTTTTTTTCTCCTCCAAATCTAAATGATTTAGTTGTGATTTCTTTACTGTATCTCAATGATAAACGTCTTAACTTCTAAGTCATAGCTCGTATCGACTAGTTTGAACTTTAATTTCAATAAAAGTTCCAAGGACAAAGATGGTCTGTGAATAGATGTGTTTTCTGTTGTGGAATCTTAAAAAAATGAGTGCTTTCAAGGGAGATAGAATAGAAATTAAATGTGCAACTTTGTGTGGGGAAATGTAGTGCTTGTTGGTATGCATAAAAGAAAATGTCTTTCTTGCAAAACTTCAGCAAGGAAAGAGAATCTATGAACTGCTCATTTGAGTAACCACATGAGTTTGGAAAAAATAATGCTACCTGTCGTAGTTGAATTTTTCTACTTGTGTCTGTCAGTTTGCACCATTTAACTTTCCTGCTTCATCTTTTTGGAAGCTTTAGTTCTGCATGAATGCCTTGGTGCTTAGTGGAGTTTCCCTTGTGCTCAAATTATGCCTTCCTTTCATGTTCAGGACAGTCCATAGACCACATCTTGCATCTATCTACTAGATTGTATGAGTAACTCTTGTTAATGGGGGAAGTGAGCCATTCAGATAAAAATACCTGGTCTCCTGTAGGTGAATTTTAAGTATTTCAGAAATCTGTCTTTGAGACCTTCTTGTATCACAGACTGTGTTAAATCTGTTGCAGAAGAGGCTGCTTCCTGGGACTTTCAGGCAGAGTTGTCTTAATTTATATGAAAAGTTGTTAATTTTGCAACAAGACTTTGTACAGGAAATGGGTACAATTTGGGCATTTTCTTTCTCTTGGCTCTTGTCTTTTTTTTCTTTTTTTTTTTCTTTGATAACTATTATCACCCCTTTGTGTTTTGGTTTTTCTTTTCCTTATTCCTATCCAAATTTTTCCTTTGTAGGAAAGTGCTTCCTTGGCAGATAGATTGATCCAGGTATAGTCTTTTAGTCTTTTTCTGTATGACTCTTCCTAATCCTAATCCTAAAAAAAACAACCCTCAAACTGCTTTAATGCATGCATATTTGCATGCTGTACCCTATCCCTGCCTCGCTCATTTGGAGTAAATATAGAGCTAATATCTTGCTAGATGCTTGTTTAATTTTGTTTACTAAAAATAGATAAGCCCAATACTTGCACGCTGTAATATTAGCTTTCCTAACTAAATGTAATTTTTGGTACAAATTCCTGACAAATGGGTTCTGTGACACTGTATTAACACTCAAATTGAATATTGTGAACTTAAATCTGTGCATGTACAACGGAGTAATATTGCATGGCAGGAATTTTTATTGAATGCAAGTACGCAATTGTGCTTGCTTAATGGATGCTGAACTTCGTAATAAAGTACTAAAGCAGCTGTTCAGTACTACCTTGTCCTAAAACTTCTACCAATTGTACTCTGTGCCGTTTGCAAAACCAGTCTGATGAAATAAGCAGCTAAGCATCACAAAGACAATCTTGGATTTGTCCTCAATTGCTTAAAAACATAAATTATGTCCAAAGGGACAAGTGACAAGGGCTCAGGAGGCTGAGGAAAACTACCTCATAAAACGGGAGCTGGCCACCATCAAACAGCAGAGTGATGAGGCCAATACTAAACTGGAGCAAGCTGAGAATACCATCAGGGAGCTCCAACAACAGCAGCAATGGGTAAGGAGCCTGGCAGCACATCATACTCATCTTTTTCACTCATTCATGTTTATTTTACCTCATTGTGACATGGTCTCTGTGCTGTCCTTGTGAATGCTTGTTCATTGTGATTTGCGTTCTTGAAATGACACAAACTGGACTAAGCGATGTTTTGGTCTGTTCCTGTTGATAGATGAGATTCATGACCCTAGATGTAAGTTACCAGTTCAGAAAAACAAATCATTTACAAAACACACCAAGCCAAAAATGCATCAAAAAAACCCAAGCTGATAATGCATCACCATCTAAGAAATGCTAAAAAAAACCACCCACAGAACCTTTTGGTAGCTCCTAATGATAAGAATCTATGTATTGCAAATTGTGTCACTCTGAATACTCAGCTTGGAGAGTTGATTCATAATGCCTTTTCTAGCTTCTTGTTTAAGTCAGTTCTCATGCATTTTAACGTTTCTTCTGTATACATACTTTTTTTTTTTTTTTTTTCCTAGCTTAAATGTTAGGAAAAACACATTCCTAAATGCTTAAATTTGCTTCTTCCAAACATACAAAGACATTATCCCTGAGTTTAGTACTGCAGGGCTTTATTAAAAGGTTTTGTTTATGGGATTATGTGCAGCTAGAGCGGGAAATTAACTTTTAACAGCTGTATGTAGTACTCTGTTTGTATGAGCTGTGTGTGTGTTAGTGTAATGTGCGAGTCTTCAGGCTGTTACTGCGAGGCTGGAATTACTTTTTCTAAGCCACTTACAAAGTGGTTGGCATCCCCTCGGGGGGGGAGGGAAGTGGTTTCAGCAGCCTTCATGTGCCAAATAAGCTGTGCACTAGCAGTGTTGGTGTGAATGTGCTCATGTTGTTTTAGGTAAGTGGTATTCAAGTACTTACCCAAAGCCCTGGGCTGTCAGGTGTATGAAATGCAGCTTTTTTTAGAAGCATACAGCGTTACTGCAGCTACTTAACAGATGTTTTTCAGGCAAAAGGCCAGTTTGGTTTACACCTCTTCCACTAAAGCTCTGGAAATGCTTGTATCTCATCTTGGAAGATGGAGATGAGATTTACTGTTAGACTGAAAAGAAATGATAACGTAAATGTAACATTATAGAAATAATTTGCCTGCAATGCATCACGGTATAGAAAAGGTACAGATTTTAGAGTAGTTGTAAGGAGTTATTAACGAGCTGTTACTCTGTAATGTGCAATGATGATTTTATTTAACTTTAGCAATTTCTTTAGGGGGAAAAAACATGAAAATTATGATGGGGAAGATGAGAATGTTCTAGTGATGCGTTCCAAAATTTTATATATTTCACGTGAAAGATTTCAACATAAATTGAGAAATATTTATAGACCTGGGTAGCCAACTGTTTGCTGTCTGATTACAATAGTACAAGTGCTTTCAGAATGTGTTTTCAGAGGCATATCTGTCACTTACCTGTCACTCAATGAAAAGTTATTAAAAGACTAAAAAGCTATATTTATTAGCTAATTGATGGGTAATACAAATTTTAAAGCTACTGCTATTAATTATGCTGGGAACCTTACTAAGTAGCAATAATGGTGAAACCTGGTGAGTTGGCTGGGCATAGGAACTGGTCCTGAGCAGAACTATAGATAACTGGATTGCAAAATTGGCCAGATGGGAGCTGTGAGGGCAGAAGATTGCACAGGTACTGCAGGAGTGGAGAGCAAGTGAAATGCAAGAAAGGGCGGGTAATTTAAGAGCCACACTTCCTACTCTGCGTGCTTGCAGCCTTGTCTTCCTCCTCTTCAGCGTCAACATGATTAGAGGGACATAATCGAAGGCCTTAAATCCATGTGGTTACAGAGGGATTGGTGCCTAGTAGCTGACTAACTTTGAAGTGTGAGGAATAGTATTGTGGTTTTAAGGACTGTCTGAATTGGACAACTTGGTGAAAGTGGTAAGATGGTTTCAATTAGTAGTTCCCTGGATCTTGCTGCATTAGTAACATTTGTAAGTGAAGAGGCTTTTGACTTGGTTCGCAGGCGGGGGAATAGCGGCAACGAATGTGACCAGCTGCACGCGCTTAGGGCTCCACCTAGTGGAAGTGCTCCAATCCCTTGGGAATTTTGGCCTTTCAGTTTGAGTACACCAGTACCTCTGTTTGCCACTTCCTAGTGCCAGTAGCTTTGCTCTTGGCAATGCTTCTCTTCAGTATTAGGAATATTTGCTTTAATATTGGTGGGTTTTTTCCAATTATTTCAGTTTTGCTTATGGATAGCAAAAGGGATTGCAGTGAATTTATAAATGACTACCTAGCTTATCTGTACTTAAAGGTACAGTATCTGCCCTACATATTTTAAAATCGACATCTTTTTCAAAGGTGACTTGTCTGTTTCTGCATGGTAGAAACTGTAAATTTGGGGTATGAATTTCTGAATAGGAACGTATGAAAAGAACTACCTAAGGATACCTGAGGCTGCCTCTTCTGACCAACACTATGGGATTTAAAAAACAAAAACCAAAAACAAACAAACAAACAAAACAACAAAAAACCAAAAACAACACAAAACCAACCCACCAAAAAACCTACCCACACCACAACTCACTTGCACATCATGAGGCAGGAGAAATAAGTGGTGGGGTTTTTTTGTTGTTGTTGCTAGCAAAAATATTATCTAAACAATAGTATTTCTTAGAAGGCTAACAAAGCCTTTGTAAAAAGGTTATGCATTTGTATTCAGATATAATCTAGGGGTTGTTCTGTGAGACTTGATAGCACAAGTAGGGTGACTTAAATATTGAAGGTACCTACAGGATGTGTGTGCGTATGAAGTTCTCCATTGCAGTGCTTCTTTGTAAGGCTGAATACAGAGATGGGTAGAGGAATATTCTTTTGACTGAAGTCTTAACACTAGAAGCCCAAATTGCACACAACTTTTATGTTTTTATTCCTGTGCTGAAATACTTGGAAGGGGAAAAGGAAGTGCAAAATAGTAAGGTTTGAGATGGAGACTTAAGACTTAATTTTCATTTGGATGCCAACTCTTACATCTTAGTAGAGAAAAACTCAGGGTAAGGTTTTTGAAAGCAGTGTGTGACCTGTACAGGTTATTTCAAGAGCTGCAAGGAGGAAGTTGTGCCTGGTTCCGGCAGAATACAGAAGGTTTTCTGTTGAGGCATACTAAGAGCAATGGTATTTGAGGAGTTAAGGGTGAGGGTAATCAGCCTGTTCTAGCCTACTCCTGATAATTGTGTGCTAAAGGCTTTTTCTTTCTTTTCTCCTGTTGCTTCTAAGTGAAAAACATAGCTTCCATAGGATTATATAAAAATGAGTAATCTTAACAATCTGCCAGTTAATACAACTCCAGAATACAAATCTCAGTCTTTCCCAGTGATGCTCTAATTTTCAATAGTTACCCAGTTCATCAGTCTGAATGCTTGCAAACTGAAGCTGAAAAATGAGAGGCAGTTCAAGCTAAACTGGTTTCACATCTTATTTTTAAGAAGGCTCTTCAAATGTATTACATAAAGACAGAATTTTAATTGACTAAACATTCTGATGGAAGCACATGCATTTTACAAGATTATTTTTAGCCGTGTATTTGATTGTTACAGCAACTCCATAGTTTCTTTTTGGGAACTCATGCTAAAATAACTTACAATAATTAAGAGCATAATAACTGATATAGGGAATATGTGCTTGTAAATGAGTGTTGCAACCTTGTAGAACTTTACTTTGATATACTTTTTTATACTATGTTCTGATTTGCAACCAAAAAGCTGAAGATAAAAATACTGTATTTAGCAGAATACTGCAGTTAATGTTTAAATGTGTAGCCAAAGTTAGCTGGGCAGCTGCTGAACTATCTGTGAGTTGCCCTTCAGTAGAGAGTACTGGAAAAGCATTCTGTAACTACATGTAATGATCTGTCATCGGCCAAAATAATGTTAAGAATGGTTGTGTCAGCCTCTGAGACTTACTATTTCTGAGATTTTAAGAAAAGTTGGGGAGAAAAATCTAGTTTTGTGGGGCCAAGGAAGGACTTGCTTCTTTTAGAAGTAAATAGGTATAGAACTACATTTTTAGTGCTTTATGTTGCAAAGGCATTTTCAACACAGCCAAGACAAACAGTGTTACTGTGGTTAAAATGTTTGGGTGGCGTCTGGAAATCTGGATTCACATTGTGGGTTTTTTCACAAATTCTCAGGCTTAAGGCAGATACATAAAAGCAGCTTTTTGCTGAAGAAGTCAGTCTTAAAGTAGTTGTCAAACATTGTTTTGACTATGAACTTGTATTACCTTTATATTCTACATTATTAAATTTGTATGTTGTTTTCTAAGGAGAAAAAAATCACAACTTTGAACTTGTGACTATTGTGTTTAAAATCTGTTTTGATCTTGTCTGGGTGTTTTGCCAGTCTATTAAGACTTGATTTAAAGTTTGTTGTGGATAAACAGGTAAGTACTCCTCATGTAGTCCTTAGGCAGGCAAAATCTAAAGACAGATTGACAGATGGTATGCCTTGTCCCTGAAACTGGATAAGTAACTTTTCTTACACTCTTCATCACTTATTATTTGACAAATATCAGTTAGATTTTTGTAGTCAAAAACTATTTAGAGTACACTTAGTGTTGCAAAATCAAGATGAATTCACAATGAATCTGCTGTTTTTCCTCAATTTCCTGAGAAGTGCAAGAGGCTGCCTTACCTGAGGAAAGCACACTGCATTTGGTCTTGTTCCGTATGTATCATAAGCAGAATCTGGAACAAGAAACATAGAGTCCCTTTAAGTTGCTGTGTATCATCTGATGAACTTGTACAAACAGCCAGGGAGTAAGCATGATGCTGTTCTCCACATCTGCACATGGTACATACATGTGTTGCTCAGGTCCCTGTATCACATGAAGTAATTGTAGAAATGCATCGGCATTGTCCACCCAGTCTCTTCTTACACTCCAATCAGGGCTGTCTCCACTGCTTGCTGAGGCAAAGACACTATGTGGGCTGAAAAGAATATGAATTAAATCAGTGTTGTATAAATGAAAATTAATATTAAACATACTATGATCTATATACATCAAGTGTTCCTTCTGTGTGCCACTGCACAGTTAGGTAAGATGAATGTGTAAATGGATAGTCTCTGTGACACTAAAGACTGCCAGCATGACCTATATTTGCCTTTTTAATGGTTTGTATATTATAGCCCCGTGTAGAAATGTATTTATAAGAACTACAAAGGGGACTTAGGTCTTCTTAGTCTGGAGCAGAGAAGACTGAGGGGGGATCTGATCAACACCTATAAATACTTAAAGGGTGAGCGTCAAAAGGAAGGGCCCAGTCTTTTTTCAGTGGTGCCCATTGAGAGGTCAAGAGGAAACGGGCACAAATTTGACCATAAGAAGTTCCATTTCAACTTGAGGAGGAACTTCTCCACTTTGAGGGTGACAGAGCACTTGAACAGGCTGCCCAGAGAGGTGGTGGAGTCTCTGTCTCTGGAGACATTCAAACCTTGCCTGGACACATTCCTGTGCAAAGGAGGTAGACCTGCTTTGGCGGTGGGGTTGGAGAAGATGGTCCAACCTCCAGAGGTCCCTTCCAACCCTGTATCATTCTGTGAAATATAATAAATTGTAACACTAAGGTTACACTTTAAGTTAGTGGAGATTTTGAATTTGGATTGTACTGTAAATCATGATGAAAGGTGTAGTTGCCATGCATGAGTATAAAAAAAAATGGAAAAGCATTTCTTTACCTTGTAGTTACACATAGTAAATCCTTGTTTAGTCCTCCTTGCCTTTGGTATGTGTGTTAAAGGTCAGAGAATGTCATACCCCAACAGAAACATGGAGCTGAAGACTTTTCTGTTAGACTGTTAGATGCAGAGAACTAAATTGTTTGATGCAAATAAAAATCAAGAAAGAAATAATTGCATTTTTAGTATAAAGAATACTCTACAGATTTTAAAGTTCCATTGTTAATTCAATAAAAATTAATCTAGGAATCCAAGTATTGTATTTGCTCTTCACAATGTAGTTAATGGCACCAAAGATGTGTGAAATGACTTCCCTTTATATTTAATTTTCTGGGTAGCTAGACAGCTGGGTAACTAGACAAGTACACGGTGGGGACTTCAACACCCATTTTTGTTCCTAAACCAGATGGTTAAATGCTGATATTTAGGATGGCATGGCCTGTCAAGCAAGTCTGACAATCTGTGGTGAATCTCAAGTAATTTTAAAGTGACCCAAGGAAGAAATAGAATGTGTTTTGTAACTAGTGATTGTGGGGAAAAAGTGAAGTAGGGGTTTTGAATACTGTTAGTCACCTTAGTTTGATTTCAATTGGGTGTATCTGTTGAAAGACGCATTTTGATTAAATTGTGCTTTAGCAAGTGAAAGGATAGATCCTGCTTTTAATTCCAGCTAATCCACAGTCAAGAAATAAATTAATGGGGGATTATCTTACTTGTGCAGAACTGTGGGGTTGTCTGGTTTGGGTTTTGTTTTTTTTTTTTTCCCTTCTCTCTGAAGTTTGGAAAGGGTGACCTTAAGTTCTGAAATGCTTCTTGGAAGAATGTGTTTGGGTGTGCAGAACTGTCCAGGATAGTCTTGGAGTAAGTCCAGTATGGAACAAACCAAACTTCTTTGTAACTTGGGCCTATGCTGTCTGCCTAGAAGGGGCTGTACTACTTACTTGTGCCTGGCTTTTTCTCATAAATGCAAGATTATGGAAGATTTCTGTTGAATCAGATTTTAAGTGAGTAGGGATCAAGAGAAATACTTCTGTTAACCAGATAATAAGCTTGTCTTTCCAAAGCATATTTTTTTGCTTACCACAAAATAATCACAGGTCCTTTGAGAATTTTTCAGTGTGGGTAACTATGACAGAAAAGTGCGAGTTGCTCATCAGTAATAATAGGGATCTCAGTTTGGCCATACACTTTTGGCTGTGTGGTGGTGCAGTTGTTGGAGAGGCTTTAGCATTAGGATTCTTATTATTGGCAGTTGGGATGGACATGTTAGTAAACTTGTGTAAGGTAAGCACTTCTGTCGATCTTAAGCTAATATTCCTAATGTTAAGCATTTGAATGTACTTTTCACTCCAAATCTGGTGTAGAAAACCCCTTTCAAACAATCTGTACTTTATACTAAACGTATTTCTGCAAACTTTGTAGCATAAATGCAGTTCACGATACAGTGAAGACTTTGTGCTACAGCTGGAAAAAGAGCTGGTCCAAGCCAGGCTGAGTGAAGCAGAATCCCATTGTGCCCTGAAGGAGATGCAAGATAAAGTTCTAGAGATGGAAAAGGTAAATCAAACCAGGACCCTCTGTATAAAACAGTACTAGAAACAGAATACAGGTCCCTCTAATTCTTTGCATAACTCTGCTCTAGAATCTTCTCTTCTCTTTTCACCTCTTGCAATCTTCATATGCTATGCAAAACTGAAGTTAATATAGCAAAAAAAACAACCCAAAACTAAGATCTGTTTGCACCAAGAAAGGTTTGTGAAGAACAGATCACTCTTCTCCTGTTCCTGAAGCCCCCTGCAGTGGAAAACTTGGATTCTGGCGGTCTTTATAGTAAACGTGAATTGTATCAAAATTATGGCTTAGAGTGAGCATTGAGGTTATGTGAAACTAAATAGTTTGGGAGATTAAGAGGAAAGAGTTAAATGTTACCATTCCCAGGTCCTGAGTTCTTGAGCATCTCCCACTTTGTCCTGTTATGGGCAGTGAAAGAATGCTTCCACTGTGTAGTGTCAGAGTCTCTACTGCTTTTGAAGCGCCGTCCAAACTTGTAACTTACTGATGCCATAGTCCGAGCTGTACTCAAACCAACTGTCAAATGTTTACCTTTCTTTGAGAAAAAACTTAACTGCAAAATAAAATATTAAGGAAAAAAAAAAGAGAAACTCCACTAATTGACCAAACAGGGGATGCTTTTCAGACCCGGTTGTATTGGCTTTGGAAACGGTTTCCTCGTGGAAATTTTAAAAAGCTGTATACTTGAGAATGTTGCCAGAATTTACTAATTGGATTAGCCTACCAGTGCTAAGGTTTTACATTTTGGATTATCTGAGGGGCTTCATGGGAGTCAGGCAAGCAGTGTGGTAGCTTTTACTGTATTGAATATTGGTAAGAATTCAGGATCTAATGTATTTCTCAAAATTCAAAGAGAGAGTACTTTTCTTAACCTTCATCAGCATAAAGATCGCATATGCTGAAAACTTAAATGTGAAGAAAAACTAGAGCAGTGAGGGAAATTCCAGTGTACCAGACAATTCAGATGTATGCTATATGTCAGTCTGTCATAATGAACTTTGGCACATGAGAAGGTGACTGAAGTTAACTCCCTTAAATTTCTACAAATACAGTTCTTGACACATGGCTAACGGCAGTAATCTGGGAAAATTCTGCTCAGTAACCCCAGGCTTTCATGGCTGCACTGACAGTCATGTAAACATTCAGAAACACACCCTGTTGCTTCATATATTTGCCAATACTCAGATATCATGATACTGAAACACGGAGATGCTAATAAATGGCTGTTGTGCTGTGTTCTCTTAATAATGTACTTCAATTTCAACTCCCAGGAAAACCTGGCAACTGTTGCAGCACTACACATCTACAAAAATACACATTTACTCAAAAATTACTACTGAGTAATAGAGTAGAACATGAAGGACAAGTACAACTTTGAGTATTTGACGACTGATGATTTGATGGCAGGATATTGTACTTAGGTTCTACATTTTTTTTCTTCCCCTCCATTTTTTCCTGGACCTTGTTTATAATGTTTCCATCGCTGTTTTACTTTCCCCAGCTGACTCCTATGTGTTTTCCTGTTTGCTGTTTAGCTTTCTCTAACCTCTCTACCTTTTCATCCTGTGTTTTTTGTAAACATCCATGCGCTTTCATCTGTAAGACCTTGTCTTGACTGGTGCTTATTTACAAATATTAATGGATGGTTCCCTTTGTCAACTTATCTTTCTCCTTTTTAAAGCCAGATGACCTACTTTCCAAAAAATAAATTTCCAATTTATTGTTTTTCCTGTAAGTTACAAATCTAAGGATGTAATTTCAGTTCCTCATTTGCTTTAATTTTATGAAGTAACTCAGAATTGTTCAGATTTATCTCAATATTTTTGATCATGTATGCAAAATAGTGGAAATAATGCTTTGTTAAGGGTACTGTCTAGGGAAATCTGGAAGTCAGAATACCCAAAACTACCTTTTGTCTATTTTTTCTGTAGTTGGCACTTGGAAGATATTCACACTTACTATATCCAGGAACTTAGGTGGGTTTTTTTGAGGGGTTTTATTTTGCAAAGGATGTGTAATTAAGAACATCTGGTTATTAATAAGAGTTATCATTCCATGCCTGCATTCTTGGAGTGGGTCTCATTTAAGCACAATTTTATTCAAATACATATTTAAGAGGATGGTCCTTGTTGCAGAGGAACAGCTCTCTTCCTGATGAGGAAAATGTTGCTAGACTACAAGAAGAACTGATTGCAGTAAAATTAAGAGAAGCAGAAGCTCTGATGGGTCTCAAAGAACTAAGGCAGCAAGTCAAAGACTTGGAGGAACACTGGCAGGTATGAGTAGCAATACACTTTTAACGATTTATATTTTCAATGAATGATGGTAAAGCAAAAGCCTAGAAAACATTGAGAACAAGTCAAAGCTAGTAATGCTAGATCAAGCTGCTGAAGTCAGAAAATCTTTAAATGCAGCTGTCAAAGGAAACTTAAATTCGAAAGTATGATAGAAATTGGTCCCTGGTTGTTATAGATGGCAGAGAGCTGGTGCTATCAGCTAACTGTGCTGATAGAAAGGAAGCACCTGTGTAGTAATGCTACTTCACTCAATGTTAACAAGGGCTAGAAACAGGCAAAAGTCTCACTTGCAATTCACTGACTTACGGTAGTTGGGAATGACTGTAGATTTTTAATTGTCTGTTCTTAAAACTAGTAAGTTTGCATGGATTTCTAGTTTTTAGGACAAACAGGAGCACTGTAGCAATTTGTCCCCATAGAACTCTGAGACCTTAAATGAAATAAGGGAACACCAAGCAGTATCAGGCGTTATCAGCAATGGCGTGCTCTTCTTTCAGCGTCATCTAGCTCGTACAAGTGGAAGATGGAAAGATCCTCCCAGAAAAAACACAGTGAATGAGCTCCAGGATGAGCTGATGACAGTCCGATTGAGAGAAGCAGAAACTCAGGCTGAACTGAAAGAGACCAAGCAAAGAATGATGGAGATGGAAACACAGGTATGTTACTCAACACTAGCACGTGTCAATTGAGCTGAACGCTGGCAAATTGGTGTCAAATGGGAGACAGCCGATGATCTTTACCATCTACAGTTACAAAATACATGGGATTTTAATGCTGCTAGGTTACTTTAATGTCTTTTCTTTAGCTTTTTCCAGGACTAAGCTTTCTGAATTTCTCATTTGGACTGATTGGTAGATTCTGTGAATGTGTGTCTCTTAATTCATTAAACCATAACTGCTATGACAACAAAAGAATGTTTAAGGCATTTTAAATTTTACAAACCTTATTGATGATTCTGATAATAATTATAATTCTTCCTTCTGGTGAAATTCCCTGTACTAGATTATCTACTAGCTAATGAATGTAGTTATTAAACTGTGGACTCTCAGGAAAACCAGCTTCATGTTGTCAGGTGTTCTTGTTTTTGTGGGGATTTTTTTTAGCAAAAGCTTTACCTTTCATGTACCAGAAAAGAAAACCGTGATTCACCATTGCTGAGACTTGTAACTAGGGAATAAGCTGTAACTGAGCAAACAAATCTGAAATGAAAGTGTACTAACATTGGTGAGTATGTATTATTGGTGAACTCCCAACTGAATGCATGCACAATTACCATTGACTGAGAAGGATTTGTAACAGGCTTTTGAGAGAACTTCCACTGAAATACCTGCTAAATATATCTGGTACTTGAAGACCTGTATATCTAAAAGGCTAAACAGAAACTTTGACAAGCTTCAGCAATCCCAGAAGCCTGGAGGGCACATAAGGATGTGCTGCCCAATAGAGATCAGCTAACTGTAAGGCACATGGTGGCTTACTGCTGACAGAGGCACAGCTTTTTCTATACCAACTGTTGCCTTAACTTTTAAACTGTTCATTGAAGTACTGGCACACTTTCCCTACAGTTGACATGTGCTTTTGTTCCATTGCTTTTCCCTCATCTGTGTATTTATTTTAGTCGGTAGGGGGCATAGGTCTCCTGCAGTCTGGATTCCCTGTATTCGAGTCCCAGGACCTTTAGGTACTTCTCGCTTTAGCGTTATGCGTTGAGTCTTTGTACGTGTGTGAGAAACTGGACCTTACAAAATGCTTAAGCTGTTTAGCTATCATTTGACAGAAGCGCAGCGTTTCTCGTGGTATGTCCTGGTCTATGCACAGTTTCATATAAAAATGGTGTCACTTGAACTAGTGTAGTGATCTTAACTAAGGTACAGTGTTACTTTCAGGAACTCCCTGAACAGAAGCATACATACATATTTCTGACATACCTGATGTTTCTTGGATGCATCAGCTTGTTGCTGTAGCTGGTATACAAGTTTAAAAAATCTTTGCCTTGTCTAAGCAAGAGATGGGGAAAACCAGGTGTACAGGAGCTTTGCAATATCGTTCTTGCAATGAGTCATCCGTTCACAATTTGAATATCCTGGTCATAAACCAAATGTCATGCAAACTTTTTTCATTACATTTAGAAAACTCTGAATGCTTCTTCATTAAAAGTTGGTTTGGTTTTTTTATAGTAAATGATCTGGAAGCCTTTCTTGTCAGACTGGGGAGCTAAATTAATATCAAAGATTATTCCTTAACATGCATCTTCTTTCCTTTTTTATTTTTATTTTTTGTCGTATATTTCAGAATCAGATCAATAGTAACCATTTACGAAGGGCAGAGCAAGAGGTTACCAACCTGCAGGGGAAGGTACAGTATCTTTCTGCACAGAACAAAGGACTTCTTGCTCAGTTGAATGAAGCAAAGCGTAGACAAGCAGAGATTGAATGCAAGGTAAACAACATAGTGAATAGAGTATTTGTGTGCTAACATATATGTGCTTTTCAGTTTTGTCTGCTACTGTTGGATAGAATTGTGTCATCACTGAGAAGCAGAAATCACAGAACAAAAACTTGCTTTTACAGATTTGACAATATCATCTTGAATTCACTGTCACAAATATCACTTGAGATATTGATAGAGCTGCTTCTTTGTGGTCCCACAAAGATAAACTTTTAAAGTGTGGTATTACTCAGGAAGGTGTTTTGTGTATAATATATAAGAAGACATTCTTACGCACCAGATTCTGATCACTGTGTACTCTGACTGTCATTAGTGATAGAGGAGGTTCATTATTCAGCACTGACTATTGCTGCAGAATTAGTTTAGGGACTAAAAGTAGTATTTAACTGGAGGTCTACAGGAGGGAGTGTTACAGTAGTCATTGCCAAATAGTAACCAGACTTTAAAGGGACAGGCCAAAAGCATTGGGCAAAAGAGTTATTATTGTCAAAGCACAAAATAGAGCCAATATGATGTTTGCATCTCAGATTGAATTATTTAGTTTAACTAAATCCATAACCATTTACTAATAACTTATGTCTTTAACCTGTGCACATATAATATGGACAAGAAATAAAGGATAAGTCTTACAAGCTACTTTTCTCTTAAGTAGAATTAAGTTTTTCCTGAAATTGCTCCTGATATTTATTTCAAACAAAAAAAAAAGGGTAGTATCAGTTGACAAATCGTTTTAGTTAAGCTATTATTTGATAGAGACATGAAAACAAGTTTTTACTGAAATCTTATGTCCAAAAGATCATGAAATTGTCATGAAATCAGCTAGCACTGAAGAGTCAGTAATTTCTAAATAGGTTACTTATTAGTATGTTAAAAATAGTACTGTAATATGAGATGAATAATCAGAATACTATTTATTAAACTGTGGCTGTGAATTGACAACTCAAGAGCAGATGGTGTTTCAGAATATGTTATTTGTGATAGAAACATAGAATGGTTAGAGTTGGAAGGGACCTTAAAGATCATCAAGTTCCAACTCCCATGCCATGGGCAGGGGCACCTCCCACTAGAGAGCAGTGGGTCCAAGCCCCATCCAGCCTGGCCTTGAACACTTCCAGGGATGGGGCTTCCATAACTTCTCTGGACAATCTGTTCTGGTGTCTCACTACCCTCATGGTAAAGAATTTCTTCCAAATGTCTAATCTAAATTTCCCTTTTCAGTTTAAAACTGTTATCCCTCATCCTATCACTATATTCCCTGATAAAAGAGTCCTTCCCCATCTTTCTTGTCTACCCCCTATAGGGACTAGAAGGCTGCTATAAGGTCTTTCTGGAGCCTTCTCTTTTCCCAACTGAACAACCCTGACTCTCTTAGCCTGTCTTCATAAGAGAGGTACTCCATCCTTTTGATGAAGCCCCAGATGCGGTTGGTTTTCTGGGCTGCCAGTGCACACTGCCAGCTCATGTCCACCAACACCCCCAAGTCCTCCTCAGGGCTGCTCTCAATCCATTCTTTGCCCAACCTGTATTTGTGCTTGGGATTGCCATGACCCAGGTGGAGGACCTTGCACTGGGCCTGGTTGAACTTGCATGAGCCCACCTCTCAAATCTGTCCAGGTCCCTCCTGATGGCATCGCTTCCCTCCAGCATGTTCACAGGTGTCACACAGCTGGTGTCATTGGCAAACTTGCTGAGAGTGCATTCAATCCCACTGTCCATGTCACCAACAAAGATGTTAAACAGTACTGACCCCTGAGGAACACCACTGGCTTCTACTTGGACTTTGAGCTGTCGACCACAGCCCTTTGAGTGTGGCCATCTAGCCAGTTCCTTATCCACTGAGTGGTCCATCCGTCAAATCCATGCCTTTCCAATTTAGAGACCTGGATGTCACATGGGACTGTGTCAGACACTTTGCATGAGTCCAGGTAGATGATGTCTTTTGCTCTCCCCTTATCTATCAGCACTACCATTGTAGAAGACCACCAAATTTGTCAGGCATGACTTGCCCTTTGTGAAGCCATGTTGGCTGTCACCAATCACCACCTCTGCTAAGGCACGTGGAAAATAAGATTCCAGGAGGATCTGCTCCATGATCTACCCGGGCACAAATGTGAGACTGTCTGGCCTGTAGTTGCCCTGGTTGAATCCTAGGTTTACCTTTAATGTAACTGAACCTTTTTTATGTGTTCTATATGTTTCTATTCTCATTCATGCAGAACGCTGTTGTTCGTTGAGTGTTTGTTTTTCAATTTTATTCAATATACATATGTTTTGCCTATAAGATCATACCCCAAAGACTACATTAGCTTCAACTTCATCAGAGGCTTCTGTGGACAATATGGATCAAGCATGTAGCTTGAGTGGTTTATCATTGTCATTTAGCCTGGAGATGACATGACATCCTTATTAATACACGTAGTTTTATTGTCTATTTATTATAATTGACCAATGTTAATGGTATGAACTTCAACAAGGCCAAATGCCAGGTCCTGCACTTGGGCCACAACAACCCCATGCATTGCTACAGGCCTGGGGAAGTGTGGCTGGAGAGCTGCCTGGCAGAAAAGGACCTGGGGGTGCTGGTTGACAAGCAGCTGAATATGAGTGTGCCCAGGTGGCCAAGAAAGCCAATGGCATCCTGGCTTGTATTAGAAATAGCGTGACCAGCAGAAGTAGGGAGGTGATTGTCCCCCTGTACTCAGCACTGGTGAGGCCACACCTTGAGTATTGTGTCTAGTTCTGGGCACCTCAGCACAAGAGAGATATCAAGGAGCGAGTACAGAGGAGGGCAACGAAACTGGTGAAGGGCCTGGGGCATAAACCTTATGAAGAGTGATTGAAAGAACTCGAGCTGTTTAGTTTGAGGAAGAGGAGGATGAGGGGAGACCTCATTGCTCTCTACAACTGCTTGAAAGGACGTTGTAGAGACATTGGTGCTGGTCTCTTCTCACAGGTAATTAGCGATAGAATGAGAGGGAATGGCTGCTAACACTAAATTTGTGTTCTTTAGAATATGCCTTATGAATAAGTATGATATTTCACTCAACAGTGTATTAAGTTTTCTTTACCTAAATTATTTTGGGTAAAAGCAGTGCACAGTCTTTAATATCAACTGAAGATATTATTTGTTGGCTTCAATCTATTACTTCTTTCAGAGTAAAGAAGAAGTGATGGCAGTACGGCTCCGCGAGGCAGACCGCATTGCAGCTGTAGCTGAACTCCAACAGCACATTGCTGAATTAGAAATCCAGGTAACAAGTGATGGCATTAAATGTGTAACTTCATACTGATGACTCCTTGTGCTTTGTGGGGTTCTTTTTTCTCCATGTCCTTCCCTTGTTAACCTGCTGTGACTACAACTCCCTGCTTTGCACAGTGGGATAATGCTATATTCCTGAATGTGCCTTTTTTATAAGTCTTTAAATCTATATAACAGGCCTACTTGTAAGCTGTAAATAATCGATTCTGTACAAGAATCATGCTACAGGCAAAGTTCTTTTAAACTCTGCCTTCTGTATTTGTTTTTTGTCTTGTAATTGGTAATTTTTGCCAATTAATAGGTGAGATTGAAAACATCCTCTGTCCAAAAAAAAGCACATGTTCTGATTCCAGCAACTGTTCTTTTCTATGCTTACTCATCTGCTATGATCCCTTTTGGAAGATTTGTTGTAAAACTCTCACTCGCTTTCTGTAAATCTTGAAAACAAATGTTACTACTTACTAGCATGTTGCTGTAAGATCAGAAGTTTCATCCTTTGGCCTTTGTGTTGTTCCTTATGCTTTCAGTTCATTTTAGAGCTTTCACTGTCTCATGAATTCAGCGCTCCCTTGATGTGAGAACCATAACTGACTTCTCTTTATATTTTCTTGGCCTTGAAAAATCATGATGTCTTACTGTAGTCTGTCCTTCATTCATATTCATATATTCATATTCTGTTGTCCTGTCTGAAATCTGCTGTACCTGTCTGCAAAGGTTTTCTTGGTTGTTATTCCTAAGTCACAAGCTAGTTACTCAAAAGAGTTTACCTCTTTTGCTTTTTTAAACTGGTATTGCTAGTCTGTCTTACCTCAAAAATCTTTCCTTCAAGATGATGATGTTACTGTATTGTATGAAATTCTTTTCTCTGATTTCTTGGCTACTTGCATCCTTTTCATCTCTTCGTATATGGAATGCACAAATAAAATTAATGGAGCTTGTATAAAGAATTTTCACTTTGAATATTTTTCCTGTAGTGCAGGAGGCACTGAATTTATTACAAGATAAAGCAATGGTTTCCTTTAATCACATAATGCTTAGATAATGCTGTGATCGGTGCATTAGAAATACTGAGATAAGTACAGTAAGCATTGCATAGGAATCATTTATCTAGTAAGATAACAGAGTAGCTGAGTTTAGGTCAACCTTCTACTTGTATGTTAGCATTTTACTGGGG
>VZTM01030397.1:1592-25955 GCA_013400555.1 Jacana jacana | reverse complement strand
AGAAAATGGTGAACAGGGAGGGAGTTAATACAGGAATATTTATACTTACTTAGACAAAAACAGCACATAGACTAATAATTATTTTAGTTATTCTAAGTAGGTGAAAAATGAAGAATATTTGAGCAGGGAAAGTACCACAACACACCTTCTTAATGTTCTCATGCTTTGTTCAGCTCAGGGTCTACTGCTACAAACCATGTGTGGCTTCTGTTTATCAGATAATCTCTACTAATTTCTCTTCTGTAAATTTATTACCTGAAATCATGCAAACTCCGTATCTTGAGAATCTTGCAGGTGATATGTATTAAATACCATAGATTTTTGTAGTATAGTTTTGCATTTAAACCAATAAGTTAAGCAGTAGCACTGAATGTTCCCAGGTGTTAGAGCTTTATTATATGCATCACTAAAGAGTTAAATTGGTCAATAGAATGGGGTTTGGCCTAAGTTACTATTTTCCCAAGTAGTCCCTGGACACAACAGAAGAGTGAGGAGGTCATGGAAACCCTTGCCAATGTGCCACTTCAATTAGACTGTTTGTCAGAGCAGAAACCTAAACACATTCAATCACTGATATGAATGTCGTCACAGGGTATCAGTAGGGACTGTCAGCATCTCTAGCAGAAATGCCTTGACTAGTGAGTTCATTGATGCTTCACAGAAAAAAAACGAGGGGATTTTCAGCAAATGTAAAGTATTTAATTTATTCTCAGTATCTTTTGAAAATGCAATGGAAATATTCTTACTGTGGATAACATAGGACAAAAGAGAATTACAGGAATGTTCACATGAAAATGTTGATAAAAAAAAAAAACAAACAAAAAAAAAGATGGAGGACTAGATATTTTCTGGGAAGAGGATGTTGCTGTTTCTACATTCAATTAACAGCTTGTGACAGCGAATTGTCATCTCACTTGGGTGCCTAATGGACAGCTCAGTTTAGAATGTACTGTCTTTGGACAGTTTTCTAAAGAGTTTTCTCAGCTGGAGTGTGTTTGTGCTATTGATCCTCTGTCTACAAACATTCAGGAAGGGAGTAACAGAAACCAGGTTTATATCTCTACTAGCATTGACTGAACTCAAACTTTCATTTCTAGACTGCAGAGAAACAAGTAGTTCTACCGAATAGGTATAGTTTATAAAGACAATTTTGAAATCCCTGTGATAAGCCCAGAAAGTGTTTAGACTCTGCAGTATCCTGTGGAGAAATACTAATCCCTGTTAGCTGTGACAAAATGACCTGTGTATAAGTGCTGGCTTGATATAAACAAGAAATGGCCTAGGAACAACTTGACAAAAGGAGATGATCTGACAGAGACTTTCCTACCACAGCTCAGTAAGGTGTGAAATGAGACATAGGAGCAGTTCCACTGTGCACAACAAGAATTAAAGAACAGGACAAAGGAAAGAAAATTATCTAATTCTAAGAAACAGAAGCAGAAATGTGCCTAAGTTGGAGAGTGATTACCTGAGCTGAGACCTGGCACTGTCTATCCCCTCACCATAAAAAGCAATACGTGGTTTCAGATGCCAGAAAATAAATGATTGATAAATAAATGTATAAATTACATAGCTATGGGTACTTTTCACTGAGATCTCTCTGAATTGTCTTGTAAAAGGAGACAAATATTCCATACATGACTAGCCTTGCCCCAGCCTACCAAAGAAACAAACCAAAACACTATTAGCTCCACAGTCTTTTTCAGCTGTGGCATTTATAAGGTGCTTTGAAGGGCACAAGGAGATCTATATATGAATAACAGTTTTTCTATATTGAGAAAGTACTTTGTGATCAGTTTCTTTCATAATTTGTTTCAAAATAACTAATGGTTACTGAGTCCTTTTTGCTGATGAAACAACAGTAACTTCCAAGGAAATCAACAGTAATCAACCTGACATTACAAAGAGAGAAAAGACTGTTTGAAAATTTTTGTCTGATAAAATGATAGACCTACATTCTTAGACTGTTTTGTGAGCACTTCGTAATAGAACAGTTACTCTTACTCCAGTGATTACTTTTCCCTATGTTATTGCCAAGTTCATTATTTTATTGAAGACTGAAGTCAGCATTGCATGGAGCAAATTTTGAATGTTAAGCGTCATAGTTTCAGTCAGTCCTGGGAGACACCACCTGGAAGGCCTGAGTACCCAAACTACACGCCCGACGAGTTGCAGCTGAGCATTTTACAAACAAACAAACAAACAAAAAAGCCATGGAAATGAGTTTGTGCAAAGGTTTAATTTTCCACATGAAAGCTACTCAACGGGTGTGATTTTAAACATTATTTGAAAACACTACCCATCAGTCATGTATGGACAGCCATAGACTAAGGGACAGCTTCGCTCTGGATAATATCCAGGTGACCAACTTTTGCTTTCTTTTCTCACACAAAACTGGAAATATCCTTTCATCTAATCAGCATGGGGCCTGATCCCATTTCCATCGAAACTGAAGGCAAGAGTCACCTTGACAGGAGAACAGAAACTTAGGACATGTTCTTCTCTCTGTGTAGGACTCAACACCCTATTAAAGCGCGTCCATACATCAGGCTTCAGTTATTATCACAACTTCTTTTTTCAGTTTGGTGTGGGTCTTGACTTATTTTCCCAGTTTACTACTAATCATAGAATCATAGAATCATTTAGGTTGGAAGAGACCCTTGGGATCAAGTCCAACCANCCTCCTCTTCCTCAAACTAAACAATCCCAACTCCCCCAATCGATCCTCATAACACTTATCCTCCAGGCCTCTCACCCTCGTTGCCCTCCTCTATACTCGCTCCAGCACCTTGATATCTCTCTTGTGTTGAGGTGCCCAGAACTGGACACAATATTCAAGGTGCGGCCTCACCAGCGCTGAGTACAGGGGGACAATCACCTCTCTACTTCTGCTGGTCATAGCAATACTGCAAATATTAATACTAATACTAAAAATACTAATACTGCAAATTTACTCAGAAGCAGTAGAAAGCCACCTCTTTCCCGTCTGAGCTCTTGACGTGTGATAGTAATACCAATGGTCTATTTGAATGATTGTGCATACAGTGCAGAGTCAATATAGAATGATAGTTAACTGAAAGAGACTGCAAGGTAGACTATATATATATAAAAGACCAATTGCTTGAGAGCTTGAGCTCAAAATGTATTCTGAAGGGCAAATGGAAATAAGCCAAACTTTATTTACTTCCGAACTCATTCATCACTGACACATTAGTCACCTTGAAGGCACTGATATACCTACATAAAAGCCCTTCAACTTAGAATATATAGCCCATGTGCAGACATTGTGGTCTAGGTTCACCTGGTACAATTTTAGATGTCTAGTTCAGTTGCCAAATTTGGATAAGTAACCTCAAGGCTTCTTCTGTAGCTAATGGGAAGAGAGAGAAAGAGTCTTCCAAAATGTTGTTCAGGGAGTATGAGATCTGAATGATGAGACTGAAATGCCTGTGTTTCTCCATCAGCTTATTAGGGTTTACTCCATTAGCTGTTAATGGAACCTACAGCATCTAAGATAGGTACCCTGAATGCCTCAAGTGAAGTGTGGTGAATATTTGTCCAAAACCTTATTTGGTTTTGCTGAAAGAATCTAATAAATAAAAATAAGACCCTGGAAAACTGTATGACTTGTTTGAGTTCAGAAGTAGCATTTTCAGTAAAACTTAAAATAAAATGCAGTTGTCTACCTTGCTTAGTGTTTCATTTATATTTCTATATGTTCTCCCTCATTTGACATTCATAGCTGATGAGCTGTTTACTTTGGACACAGGGTGTAGATATGCAGGCCACTTAAAAGACTCAAAAAATGGTTATGTAGGATTCAAGTGATAAGCCCATTCAGAACTTCAGCAGAAGTTTGAGATCTTCTGGAGATGCTATGGTTGCTTCCACCGTGCTAAAGTTGGGCTCCCTCGTTGCTGTGCTTCATCGATGAAGGCTGAGCCAGAAGTCCATATGGGCTGCCTGTATACGCTCGCAGCATGTCTCTGACAGTGTAAAAAAGGCTGCAGAGGCAGCCAGGCTCTGTCCTAGTTTTTCGTGTTTGGCTTGAACCTCAGAAAAAAATCTGTTTGACTTGGTTGATTTCAGAAAATGGTTACTTGTGAGTATTTAAATGCCTTGTCAAAACTTGTATTCCTTGCTTTAAGCTATCTTTGCATGCAGTAGAGGGTAAATGATTTTTACAGTGTCCTGGCTTGTCTTATACTTGATTTTGTCATGTTGACAGCATGGTGCTCTTTGTGAAGCAAACACACAATGAGCTGTGTCTTGTTATATATGTCTGATGTTAAAAAGCAAAGTCACACAAACTATACCTCTTTGAAGGAGCATTGACTGCTGAGCTGCTAAGGAGCACTGACAAGTCTGCCTTGTCTGAAAGTTTTGCAGGACAGTGTGTGTCAATGAGGGAGGAGGATATAAACACCTACAACTTTGCTACCAGGAGACATTCACAAGAGATAAAATCAGCATAGATTTACCTAGACACTTCTATCTCCCAATTACAATATGACATTGAAAAAACATCAATGGCAATGCAACATTTAAAAATGTACATGTATCTGTGTTTAATACTGAAGAGATGTCTCCATAGTTCAAAAGTAAAATTATACCTTTTATATGTCTTTAATCAGAGACATTTTAGGGAAAAAAAAAATATAGCATAAGAAAGCGTAATCTTGTCTTCTGTTTTTGTCCTATAGCTCCTAGGAGCATGGAATATGATAATCAGACAGTCTATATGAAATGCCATTCCTTTACAATGATTCAGTTGTTATTTAAATTATCTTTTGAGACTTACTACCCTGTTTCTGCCTATCAAGGGAACTATTGGGAAGAAATCTTTCTGCTATAACTGTTAATTTCACCCACATATAGGAATTTGATTGTAGAAG
This sequence comes from Jacana jacana, assembly GCA_013400555.1. Lineage (NCBI taxonomy): Eukaryota > Metazoa > Chordata > Aves > Charadriiformes > Jacanidae > Jacana > Jacana jacana. Next base: position 21,060 of record VZTM01030397.1, on the reverse strand, counting down.
TCAAATATGGATGTGTTATTATGCAAGGAGAATAATTTTAATTTAGGGTTGGAAATAATATTAATTAAAAAAAAAAAAAAAAGAAAAAAACTTCAAAGATAAAAAGCCTTGTGAATTCCAAACTGATAATGTTATGTTCCACAAGCCTCCTTAACTCACCTTTTAGACTGACATTAGAAAATCTGTTTATTAGCCTTAATTTTTATTATGTTTGATCACAAGTGTGGTAATTCTTGAATTTTCTCCTTTCTGAAGCATTATCAGAGCCCTTGGGAGTTCAAAACTTTTTGCTTATCTCTGACAGCAATTCATCTACCAAATAAACTTCAAAACAAATTTACTCCTCTTTGAAGTACAAAACTGCAATGTTGAGGTCATTTGCATTTACCCATTAGACTATAGAGTTTCTTCTTTTTTTTTTTTTAATCAAAATGACAACCATTAATGACCAAAAAACCTATTGAGTCTTTCTTTCTCTTTCTGCCTAGCGTGAAACTTATAGAATGATAATAAGGAATCACCTCAGACAAGCACAGATGAAAATGAGTTCTGCCCACTACTGTATCTGAGCAGCTAAACATTTCCAAAGTGCTTTGATGGCTCTTACTTTTTAAAAGGCTTTATCTGAGTTTCCATATTCTCAACCGCATTGAACTGTGTGTTATTAAAAAGTAGTTAAAGTTCTCTTTTCTAAAGTGATTAATCTCACCCCAGCTAATCTCCTCATCCACACGCTGCTTCTAAGCCATAACAGAAGCTATTTTTCATTGGATTTCAGTTGATTAGATAGTCTGATTTAAGGCTAGTTAAGCTATGTTTCAATTGTGGTGGGGAGAGATTCCCTTGGAGTGTTAAAAACCCATTGTATCTTCTAGGGGTGTGGGGCCATGGGGTTGTTATCCTTTTTTTTTTATCCATTGAGCTAGAGAAGAGACCAGCCCCAGCTGGATATAAGAGCACATCCTTAGAAATCCTTTCCCTCGGGCTAACGCATTTACTTTCTTGCTTTCTTTTCTCCTTCTAGCTTCCCATGACATTCACAAATAAAGCTGATGCACTGTTTGGGGAAAAGTTCCCTCCTCTCTCCTCCCCCCTACTTCTTGCTTTGATTATAAGTTCAGAGCCAAAAACATCAGGAATAGAAAACCTACACAAATAATTAACATTTGTCAACAAGCATCATTATGCTGCTGGGTGCAAAACAAAATTGCATTTGCTACTGAAGAAATCAAATATGTCCTGAGGAAGGGTGAAATTTCTGATATTTCAGAAGTGACCGAGATACTGACTATTTTTTTTAAAGGGAATAAATAAATAATACTAATAAGCTAACTTTACAAATAGGTGATATGAATAGCGTGTTAAAATATTTCTTATTCTGATGAGGAGCAGGTTAGGGAATAATGGGGAAAATAAGAAAGTATATAGAAAATCTGAATATTTTGCATTCTACTGTGTTGATACATGTTACCTCAAAAATGTATTGTGTCATTGCTTCAGATATCAGAAATGATGGGGGCTTTGAAAGGTTAGCGTGAAACTATTTTTAAATACAAAAGGAAATGTGAAAATTATTAGGACTTGATCCTTTTATATATTCATCGCAGCAGCCTCGAGCTGGTAGATACTACTTTCAAGCATGCAAGTATTTCTATTGACTCCAGTGAGATGATGTCTGCGTTTAAAGATGTCCATATGTTTCATTGCTCTGCTGGACTGGGGCCATCCCGCTCACTGCCTTGCTTTGCTTTGCTTTGTCCTTGCTTTCCCTCAAATAGTAAAGCTCATAGCAAGAGAAAACACCATGAATATCTATAGGCTAATGCACCGAGCAGCAAGAGGCAGAATAGATGCTGAAAGAACAAAGGGGAAGATAATTTTTTTTTTTTTACTAGAACTACAAAGAAAAATGGGGACATAAAAAACAATAGCTTCAATTTATTTGGTTTGCAGTACATGTTAAAATCTTTGTCAACATTAATTAAAATTGGCTTCGATAGAAACACTGTCTCGTTGAAAGATTGAAAGAGGATGAAAGAGCATAAACAAAGGATAATGTCAGCAATATATCCAGATGGGAAGAGGTGTGTAGCACGGTGCTGCAGGGATCTGTATTAAGTAAGGGATTAATATCTTCACTAACCCAGGAGAGAAGTAAATAGCATTAATTACATTCACAGATAATACTAAAGAGATGCTCGGAGGACAGGGAAGTAATACAAGGAGACTTAATTATCTGAAACCAGGATCAGAAAATACCTGTGTGCTTGCATGTTGCCTGATACAGCAGGTCACTGATCTTGACTGAAGCCCCTCAGAAGTAATATAAGAAAAAAAAAAAAAAGGGAATTGTTGTGAAAATGAACAACAGCAAATCATACCTTTATTTTAAGTATAGTAAGTAGAAAAGACAGAAAACAGTGTCACAGGCTGTCAAGAGAAACAGCAGTAATTCTGAAAACGACTGTAGGTGTCTGAAAAGAGTTATTTCCATGTTTTACATACCTATGTAGTATGAAGAAATCATTTTTAGGCATGCATGCAAAAAAACATCAGGTCTAGTGGCAGGAAGATAAATACCATTTGGTTTATGGTCGGTGTATGACTGTCTTTAGGAAATCACATATGATTCTGAGCAAAGCATTGCAAAGAGGTTAGTAAAAGACAGACGAGATTGCTCAAATAAAAGATACAAGCACTTTAAGATGACTGAAGGTGTAATTATACCTGTATGGTATTTTTTCTTGAATTATATTCATATCAGTTTTACACATTTCTGTAGTCATTTTGCATTAGAGTATGTTATAAATATATGAAAACATGCATATATAAAATTCTAGATATTTAAGATAAATTATAAGTAAGTATAAGTACAATAAAAAGCACATTTTAGATAACATTATTTTGACCTATAGGTTTTATATCCAGACAGGAGATGTATAAAAATATCATTCAAAAAACCTCTTGCATTCCTACAACTTCCTTTGGGTACATGCAGGAAGTATTACTAAAGGTGATTAATTTGATTTATATTACACATGCAATTTTTTTTTTATATATACAATTATATTTTACATACTCTATATTCCCAGAGGGGAGTGATTTGCTTTATGTCAGATTGATTATCTATTTCTTGTTTTAAGGATGAGCTATATATATTATGGCTACCTTCTAAGTATTTAAAAATATTTAGAAATACGAATTTGGTTTGCTTCAGCAAGTAGATTTGTAGGGACAGTATGTAAAAATGATAAAAGCTAAGCTAAGTTAAATATCTGAAGGAAAAAAAAACACAACAAAAAGTCAAAAAAACAAACCAAACTTGAAGTTCCTAGCGGTTCAATAGATGACTGTATTAAATGGGATTCAGTTGAACATGACCATATCTTGACAAAAATTAATAAAGCTATGAATATCCCAAAGTGATAAGTCACAAATTGCCAGGGAGACAGGAGGCATAATTCAATAGTTTTTTTCCCATGTCTAATTTGTAAGATCGATGTTATTATCAATATGCTCTGAGCAAGTGGGGTTAGGGGATGTTTGAACTCCATGTGATCTGTCACCTTCACTCCCCTGCAGACTGGTGAAGTGCTTTGCTAAACCAGGTCTTAGTGTTTGCAGCCTTGTTAACCTGCAGGGTAAGAGCCCTGGGAGGATCGAGATCACTTCTGAACTCAGCCAACGGCTGAATTTTTAATCAAGTGACTGCCAGGCAGAGGGATTTGTAATTCTGGATTTGCTTCATTAATACTGTAGCTGACAATAATTTTTCCTAAGCTACTGTTCTGTAGTCCGAATTTCTCTGAAAAGACTACTTTTAATATCTCTGTCAATACGACACCTTCTTTCCTCTTTTTTTTTTTTTTTTACCATAGGAAAGCAAAACATAGTGAAAGCAGCCTAAATGCTGTCTGAAGCTGTTTTTTCTTAGCCATGTGAAAATGCAAATTTATCTTCATTAAATACTATAATTCAGAGTTCCTTTATTCTGATTAGATTGAACAAAAATACAATTTGTTACAAGTCTTAGAAGAAGTCTTAGAGGAAATCCTTGAATAAAAGTGTTATGTTTGATGGCCTGCAGTGACAGGACGAGGGGCAATGGCTTCAAGCTGGAGAAGAGCAGATTTAGTTTGGATAGTAGGAATAAGTTCTTTACCTGAGGGTGGTGGAATGCTGGAACAGGTTGCCCAGGGAGGTGGTTGAGGCCCCTTCCCTGGAGATATTCAAGGTGAGGCTCGACGAGGCCCTGTGCAACCTGGTCAGACTAGATGACCGTAGAGGTCCCTGCCCGCCTGGACCATTCTACGATTCTATGATTCTGTGGATCAACTAAACTCTGCTGTTTTAAATCTATAGCCAAGAAATAGGTCAAAATATAAATACAACTAAACCGGCAACCTGAATTCATAACAACTCTCTGATTCTTATAACATCTATGTTCATTGTTTCTGTGAGCTTAGCCACTGGTGGAAACATAATGATAATAAACTATTTAGCAGTTCTATGGCTCACTATTTTCAGAGCAAGGCAGTGATGTTAAATAAAGATGCCCAACAATTCTCTTTGCAGTAGATGATTAGACTGCATTATTTCCATTGTATAGACACAAAGATCAGATGAATTGCCCAAGACAGAAAAAATGATAGAGGCAGAGGTAGGATTAGGACACAAGACTGAAATGTAATGAGTGTGGACTTAGCCAAGTAAGAAGAGAAGTCTCTCCTTTTTGCTTACAAAACCTTTATCATTGTCCCTTAAACCCAGATGAGTATTTTAAGAATAAAAATGAAGTAAAAGTTCTGCTTAATATTGGGAGAGACTTCAAAGTCCAAATAATCACATCTTTCTACATCTAATTTCAGTAGTGGGGTTATAATTCAACAAAATCACTTTAAATGGCATTCAGAGAGGTCAGCAGCTTCAGCCCCAGTGCAGAGCATTTCCAATCAAATGCAGCAACATTTCATCAAAATGTGGTGTCATTTATGTTGTGCAAAGCACATAACCAGCCTGTCTTTGTAGAAGTGTAATTTGTGAAATGAGTTACAAACACGCCAACAAATCTATTTCTATTAGATTAAATATCTATGGAAGATCTGTGTAACAGCAGGTGAATTTTAAATCAAGTCACTTGTATACCATCGGTTATTAAGTAGGAAAAGTGGTTTACTCTGTTTTAAATCACCTCGTGATTTGGGGTTATGGACTATTCTCACATTTTTAAAAAAAAAAACCCTATAGCTTGCTTTTTTTTCATCCACAGGTCACACGCTGTCATTTCTTAGCTGATATCAAATAAGACATAGAGAGAGATGGCAACACAAGGCACGGATTGTAGTTGAATTACCTTGTCGTCATGCAAGCTTTCCTTGTGCACTAAGGAAACAATTTAGGGGTAGAACAAAGCTTCAAAGAGTTCTTAGAAACTTCAGTAAAGCTATTTGTACCGGGTTCTCCAACAACGGTGCTTTGCAAATTCTTCTGTAGATGGTTGGCCTGTTTCCTCATCACTGATACAGATCAAGCCTTTGCTTGTCTCTGTAGATTGTTTGTTTTCAGATGTCTTCTTTCAATAGCACTAAAATAAATTGGAAGTATGACATTTATAACTCTCCTACTGATTTAATCTCCCTGTTACTCTCTTTGAATAGAACAGGGAAAGGGGAAGGTTCCCTCAAATTAATGTGATTTTCAATGCTCCTTTTTATAATGTTTATTTGACCATAAATTTTGTATCATGATTTTTTTTTTTTTTTCCTACTTGATGATGATTACAATGTATTTTTTACCTTTTGGCCTAATTTTCGCAGTGAATTTACTGCTCATGAAAATTCCTGAGTTAATCACTTAGAGACTGAATTACACTAATTTACTCACAGGCTCCAGCAAGCCGCAGTGTAGAACAAAATATTCAAGTCATTAACAATCCCCCATCCCCTTTTCCATCCTCTTTAATTAAGCGATTCCTCTCAAAAGATAATACAGACTGAGGTTATCCAATGTTTTTGCAGCAGTCGTGACTGTGGAAACCATCCACAGCGGGAGCTGTCTGAAAGCAAAACTCCACTGGGGTGAGGCTGGCAGGGAACCAGGAAAAAGGGGGATACACGCTGCTGTCCCTCCACCAAAAATAAATTACTTTGCACAGGGCCCTGGACTGTTCTGTATGTCCTAGTTCCTATCCATTTCCTCCATGGAAATGAGGGGATAAAAGAGAAAGAAGGAAGGACAAGAGAAAGGTAAGTGAACTGACTGAACATTAGATTTTTAGGATGCTTAGGGATGCCACGCGCTAAAAGCTGACTGAGCATTAAGGTATATTGTGATTTATTACACGTCTTTCCCACAGACTTTTCTCTCAGTAGTGCTGTAGCCATGCATGGTGGCTGATGATTTAAAGTGGATGGTCCTCTCTGCCTGGGGAAATTCCACTTGTCTGGTGCTGCACCGGCCCCTGAAGATGCAACGAGACTCTTTTAGTGAGAGGAGACACCAGAAAGGCAGAGGTGGGTGCAAGCTTTGCCCCAGTGCCCCAGCCACTTTTGTCCACACTATTATACCTATAGTGTCCACACCAAAGACAAAACCTTTGAGGTGTTTTTTCGAAACTCCACAATTTTGTCATCTTTTCCTTTCTATAAGGGAGATGGGAGGATGCAGAAGAAATTCACGTGCTATTTTGCTTTAGTGATTGCATCTACTTCAACAAGTGAAGAAATAGAAAGGAAAAAAAAAATATTACCTGATAATAGAAAGTGTCTTGTGGTAATCAAACATTTTATTCACAGTAGTATATCAAGATTACAGGGTGAATCCTCTCTGTCAGGCGTAGAAAAACATTGAGGATATCCCTCTTGTAACTGCAAAAACTGTTCAGCTGTTAACAGAGAACTGGTAATGAATAATAAATCAAGGTCTATACTTACATATATATATATATATATATACACACACACAAAGTATGGTTCCTCTTATGAGAATATCTTTCATTGAAACTGTTTTTTAATGAGAAAAGTCCCTCAAAGGTTTAATGTGGAATAATACTACATTAAAATGTACTTCCACACAGAAAATTATTAATAATGTATAAATTGTGTTTTACAGTTTCATCGTAGTCCTTATAGGTACATTTTTTTTTTAACTTAGATTTTAGTTTTTCATATACTTAGCCCATTTTAAACATAGATGTCAAAATATGATTAAGAGAGGAATTTTTTTCCCAAACATTTTCATGCTGAGCACAGCAGTTAAAGTAATTGCTTCTCTCTCCTAGAAGAAACATGTGGGTTCTTAAATTCTAAAGTAATAGACACCTTCTCTAGACTGAAATAATATGGCTTTCCTCAGGAGGGAAAATTGCTGTGCCATGGAGAAGGTTAATCTCCTCTGAAAGCTGTTCCAGTTTGGAATTCTGACAGTTTTCATGGATAAAAGTCTCCTTGAGAAGCAATATAGGACAGGGCGGAGAGGACAGCATGCACAATAATGTGCTTCACCTTTTAGCAATTGCCCCAGCAGTAAGTCTGCTCTGTTTGCAGCTTTCATATTTAGGTATCATAGAGTATGGAACGATTCAAACTCATATATACAAATCTTGATGGAGGAAGTTTGGGATGCATGTAAGGGTCTGAGAACACATCCCAGAAAAGGTTTTGACTTGATAAGTTACCTCTGTGACACCAAGATACCATGTGTAGCTCTGTAGCTGGCATTCCAGCGTTTGAAATGACTGTGTTATGTTCAAATCTGGAGTCAGGTAGTTTGGCATGAGTTCAATGTGGGCAGAGTGCTGCTAAACACATCCACAGCTCTCCAGAGCTCATAAAGAGTACAACATAGGGTTAAACTAAATTAGTTCACATCCCAGGTGTCTTAAATGAGGCTGTAGGCAGAAAAATGATCCCACTTTGAACCTTTAGCTCCAACCCTTCCTCATGTCTCTCTTCCCCTAATGTCTCTGTATTTTTTTATCCAGCAACTGAACAGAGAAAATGTCTTATTTGGAAATGTTGCTGAAAGAAATAAAAATTAAATGACAGCCCCATTTTACTTGGTGATTAGAAAACTTGCCCGACAAAATATGCAGGTGCAACTGGCTCCTTTCCCTGTGAGTGTCCTAAACCTCATCTGCTTTAATGAGAAGCATAGCCATAAGGGTCTAAGACAGCCTGGATGTTCTCAGACTTTTTTTATTAAAGATGTGCCACCGAATAAGAAGACATTCTACGTCTGCTAGATGAAGTTAGGTGTAACACAAGGACAGAAAATAGCTTCTTGACTTAAGGGTAGTAATACTTACTATAAGAATTTGTGTGTTGATCTTTTTTTCTTCCAGGTCTGTTTCAGTACTTTATTCCAACCCCAGAAGGAAGTGGATACCACTGTTAATAGAAAGAAGGACTCTAAGGAGCATGAGAGCTAGAGTGTCCCTTTTCCTTGCTCTAAGCAACTAACTCAATTTTGGGTAGTCCCATTTTGAGAGTTTCAAAAGAGGGTTTACATTGCTTCAGACAGAATGACACTGAGGTGGATCTCTTTTTCTACACAAACTATGGTTCCTGAACTAATACATAGAAGTCATAAAACTCTAAATAAGTTGGAGGAATGCAGACTTGCAGACTTCCCTGAAAAAACCCATGTGAACTTACAGTAGAAATTGAACAATTGGAATGAATGACAAAGAAGTAGTACTTACTGGAGAATTTAAATGGAAAACAGATTGGATACCACTTTCAGTAGTAGCTATATGACAGCTATATTTAGCTAAAAGCCTTCTTCTAGAGACCCTAACAAAATAAATGAAACTGTCTGTGTTGCACCTGCAAAAACAGTACCTGCAGGAAAGTAGAGGATGGGGAAGGTAAAAAATTTAAAAGCTCAGGATTGAAGTTTGTTTATTTATTTATTTATGGTTTGGAAATCTTGTTTATGCTCTATTACCTGTTTGCATCATTTAGAGACACTGTTTTGTTGCCTGTTTTGAGGTATTTTGGTTCTGTATTTTCTACCAGAATTAAGAATATTGTAGCATTTTTAGTTACTTTAGAAGAGTTCAGTATAGTGCTATTTAATATGGGAGTGTAGCTCATACATTTATTGTGGTATAAAAAAGTGGAGAGTAATTTGTAGCATATGTTTGTATCACTATAAAAGAATTGAGCAAAGCAAGATTAATGCAAATTAGGTATTATTGTGCTCAGAGGCATCTACTACTAACAACATTCAGTGTAATGAAGGGTGAACATTGTGCATGATTAAACTAGTCATACACAAACAATAGCTCAAAGAAACAAAGCATAATTTAAGGACGTGATTTTCTTCTCCCACTCCCCCTGGTAAAGACAGAAAGAACACGAGGAAAAGAAGAGCAGGTAAAAACAGAACCAAGATCACACACTTCTCTACTGAAAGCAGAGCAGTTCAAAGTCAAAATGGACCCAAAAGCAGTGATTGTAAGGGGGTTTCTATGAAGTTTAGGGACAACTGGGCTGGTGTACCAATTCAGCCTAACAGTCATTAAGCTAACAGAGACCCGCACTTCAAAATCGAAAGTATTCTTCTCAGGTTTTGTATCTCAGATTTTGTATTCTGTTGTGTAAGCCAAAGCTGGTTTCTGTATGATTCCTTTACAGTAAAGAGGAAAATGGCACTTACAGAATGAGGTTCACTTTAATGATCTTAGACACTCCATGGAAGTGCCTCTTTATGTCTGCTGACTATAGAAGGAGCATTTGGAGACTACCTTAGACTGGAATAACTATTTTGTTGGTGGTTGAATGAGGTGAGATTAATCCCTTGGGTTCTGATATCAAGTAAAATCTGCTATATTAATGACCAAACAGATAAAGTCTGCTCTCGTAATGACCCCAGTACATGTTAAATCTTCTGTCAATAAGGATTGGATCAGATTGGACACGTAAGGAGTAGGACCAAGACAGAATCTCAGTACTGGTCTCAAATATCTGAATTATTCAGTTACAGGGATTTAAAAACCAGAGCTTCATACTGTTGGTTTATATACCAAATAGTGTTGAAGCAATTTTTCCTGTTCAGAGAACCTTGTAAGATTATATCTAAAAGCTAAAACAATATATAAATTCCATTGGCATCAGTACTACTTAAACATTTTGTTTCAATGGTCTTGTGAACAAAAATGGTTACTAAATTAAGATTTATTTCTATTAGGTTTTAAAAATTCTCTTTTAATTTTGTGCATAAGAAGACTAAGGATTTCTTGATTTCTCTTCTATATTTTATGTATAGCTCATTTTCTTTTCATTTGTTCCCAGAAGTAGAATCAGTTGTTCAATTATGCTTAGGAACTTTTATTTAGAGCAACAGCAATGTTAATGATTTGTTTCTTCTGCACTTACAGAAAAAAATATTCATATGGTTTCCTGCAGCAACCTGGACTCTAGTTATTCAGTAAACTTTTCCCTTATTCACTGAATATAAAAAGTTCTGATACTTCCTTTTGCTCAAAGTCTGGGAGTGGGAAATCATACCCTAAAATCCTTGTCTGATTTCATGAAAAAGATTCAAGGCAGTCAGGCACTTCTGGACACCTTAAAGATAAAATGAAGCAAGTCTGAGCTCTGACAGTATTCTCATTATGGAGGAGCTGCCCTCTATTTATTGCATGAGTTCTTTATATTAATGTCTTGGTTTGGTTTAGGAGTTCATCTGAGAAACAAATCTCCCGGTTGTTCCAATTTTTTTCTCTACTTCTGCTGTCATTGTAGAGAAGTATTGGAGTGCATGAGCTGGATGCCTTTCTGATGAAACTAAATCAAAAGACACACGCCAGGAGCACATGCAGAATCTTACAGCCATTAATGGGCATTCAGATTAGAGCTAATCCTAAGTGCCCCCCTCTTCCCCCGCCCCTAAACACGTACAGAATGCTCACTGGGTCCTCGGCACTGTTTCTCTGCAGGATTTTGTTACAGGTCTTCTCTATGAACTGCACAGCCTGCTTGGTGGACATAACTTCTATCATTTGGTGTGACCCCTGCTGCTTATCAGTTAATGGTACTAAAGAATTTTGAAATACTTTATTTAAAATTTTTTGCCTCTGTTTTGCTAAAAATTAAACACTGTTTTGTTTGTTGTTTGTTTGTTTTTTTAATTTATTTTTTTATTCCATCATTCTGTTATTCACTTATCCATCAAAGAAAATAACATAGTTCTCTGTGATTATAATGCAAACACATAATGGTAATTCTTTTAATAAAAAATATTACAGAATCACAGCATGATATGGGTTTGGATGGGAACTCTGGACAACATCTAGTCCAACTCCACTGACAAAGCAGGTCTTCCTAGAGCATGTTGCACAGGAACACGTTCAGGTCGGTTTTTAACATCTCCAGAGACAGAGAATCTACCATCTTTCTCTGTGCAGCCTGTTCCAGTGCTCTGCAACTCTCGAAGTGAAGAAGTTCCTCATCATGGTTAGAAGGAAGTTCTAGACACAGGTCTGTGCCCATTTCCTATTTTCCCATCACTGAGCACCACTGATAAAAGACTGGCCTCTTTCTCTTGACACCCACCCTTTAAGTATTTATAGGCATTGACCAGATGCCCCCTCAATCTTCTCTTCTCCAGACTAAAAAGACCCAAGTCCCTCAGCCTTTCCTTGTAAAAGAGATGCTCCAGGCCACTATCATTTTTGTGGTCCTTTGCTGTACCCTCTCCCGCAGTTCCCTGTCCTTCTTGAACTGGGCATCCCAGAACTGGATACAGTACTCCTGATGAGGCCTCACCAAGGCAGAGTGTCAGGATCACCTTCCTTGACCTGCTGATTACACTCTTCCTGATGCACCCCAGGATGCCATTGGCCTTTTTGGCCAGAAGGGCACATTGCTTGCTCATGGTCATTCTGTTGTTCACCAGAACTCCCAGGTCTTTTTCCTCAGAGTTGCTCTCCAGCAGGTCAGCCCCCAATCTGTACTGGTGCAGGGTCTTCTTGTGCCTTTAAGGTGGTGTTAATTTTGAGCAGCATCCTACTTTGCACTGCCTTTAGGTAGTTACACAGAAATAAATTTCCATCAGCATTCAAGGTACTGAATGTTTTTTTCACTCATAGAAATGGTTATTTTAATTTCAGAGACTAGATACGCTGCTCTACAAAAAACAATGGAGAATTTTTCAAACATTTCATAAAAAGGAAATAATGACCCAAACAATGCATTAATTACATCCTTTTCATTTCAGATGTGTGCAGACAGGACCCTTAATTCTCAGCCAGTAAAATAATTGTCTAATGCTGATTCCAGCTCTGCAGGAGTTTTGTTGTTCTAAAAATGCCCTTATCCAACTAGACTTGCTGCTTTTTCGTGGAAAATGTAGAGTTCCAGTTGTATTTCAAGGACTGCTCATGCTACCTTTCACTTAGGTTCAACCTGAGAACTGTGGAAGAAGAGAAGTTAAAAATCTGGGAAGAGTCTGACGACTGGCTTTTAAAGGAAATAAGGCATGTTATGTGGGAAGGCCTGTATTACGAAGAACTGAATAGAGACATGAAGGATGACATATACACTCAATTTTAAAGTACGAGTTGTAAATGGGACAGCAAGGTTGTAGCCCAGCATCTCTCTGATGGACAGGTGGAGGGGAAGTTTTTATGTTTAAGTTGTTTTTTGAAAGTAGGTTGTGTCACCTGAGTATTACCATGCTATGCGCTCTGGGACTGGTAGACACAGCCCAGTGTTTCTGCTGAATTATTTGAGCTCAGTGGTCTATTTTAGTAAAAATGTATATTTATATTAATTAACTCCACAGGGGCTTTAGGATTAACTATATGAGTGTTAGAAACTGTGGGGATCCTTAATAGTAGTATTTTACTTATTTCTTTTGAAAACAAAGAAAAAAAATTTGTTTACGACTGAATATGAACCTATATTCATAACTAATTTGACATCTATAATTGAAATATTCCTAGAATTAATATGGAAATTTAATGGTCTTAAGAGTATTATTAGGAAAGAGAACTGCATTAATTGGGCTTGTAATAAAGAATCTGAATAGTTTTCTTTATTCAGCATGATGATATCTCTTCAGAATATATAACATTCTGAAGATAGAGAAAATAACTAATAGACCTCTTACAGCACTTTAAGCAAGACAATACAATGAAAATTTTCAGCATCAGAATCTATACACACAAGTCCCAAGGGTAGAATACAGTGGGAGTTATTGACCTTTTTCAAATCTGATACAGCAAATGTTTTCCATGCAATAGTGTACCCAGGAGATACAGAGTAAACATGTTGAAATATGAACAATGATTTCAAATTTACTTCTACAAAAGAAAGGAAAAACTTATTTGACAGAAAAAGTTTCAGTTCTATTCATTCAGTTTAATTGAGTTCAGTTCTGCTGGCTTCTAACAGTCTTTATCCATAGACATCAGAATTCCAGTCATATGACTATCCCCACTAAATGTGACCGTAGGCTGTTTTATTTCCACATGTTGTTGAGGCAAGCAGAGGACCAGGAAAATGTTCACATCTTCTTTTCAAATAAAGCCAGAGGATTTCCCTGTATCTCTGTTAGTAAACATGTTTTTTGGAGCTAGATATCCCACAATTGCTATTATTAGTTATTATTAATAGTTATCTTGGGACTGTTTAGTTTGTGGAAGAGGCTGAGGGGAGACCTCATCACTCTCTACAACTGTTTGAAAAGGCATTGTAGAGACGTTGGTGCTGGTCTCTTCTCATGGGCAATTAGCAATACAACAAGGGAGAGTGGCTTCAAGCTGCAGGAGGCTGGACATTAGGAAAAATTCTTCACAGAAAGAGTGGTCAGTCACTGGAATCAGCTGCCTAGGGCAGAGTCACCATCCCTGAATGTGTTTAAGAGTCTATTGGATGTGGTGTTGAGAGATATGGTGTAGGGGAGAACTTTGTAGAGTAGGGCTGATGGTTGGACTCAATGGTCCCAAGGGTCTCTTCCAGCCAAAATGATTCTGTGATTCTATGATGATCTTTCCTAATGTCTGGCCAATGTCAGTTAAAGTTCAGCTGGATGAGGTTGGAGAGGCAAAGACATATTTTGGAGAACTTTTTTCCTTTGCTTTCTATTGATGATTCTCACTTTCAAGCTTTGAATTCTATATGAAGACCCTGGGCTTATTTAGATGCTTAGTTGGCCACAGCAGACAGAAAAATAACAAAAATAAAATATTTATTTTTATCACTAGTCAGAAGTAGAAATAGAGTTCAGCACATGTATATCCTCATGCTCAATTACATAACTTTCTCCTGAAACAATTGGAACAATCAATCTGTGTTGTCAGAATTAGAAAGTGCAGCAGATTTATCCTCTTACTGCATAAACGTCCTACACAAACCCTACAATGAATTTATTACATCAAATTATTTACTGCAAGATAAAGATATCATAATAGATTTGACTTAAATGCAAAGCCATTCAGAATGAAGAAAATCCCTGTTTGTCGGGAAAAAAAAAACCAAACCCAACCGAAATACACCTTCTGCAATTTTTGTTGATCAAATAAACCCTTATTGGAAAGCACTTCTGAGGAGAAGGATCCAGGGGTCCTGGTAGATAGTAAACTATGCATGAGTCAGCAATGTGCCCTTGTCAACAAGAGGGCCAATGGAATCTTGGTNAAGAGGCTGCCCAGGGAGGTTGTGGAGTTCCCTTCTCTGGAGACCTTCAGGCCCCACCTGGATGCAGTCCTGAGTGATGTGCTCTGGGCAACGTGCTCCAACAGTGAAGTTGGACTAGAAGATACCTCAAGGTTCCTTCTGACTCTGATAATTCTGTGATTCTGTAATTTTAGTGGAATTATTGGGCATTGACTAAATGTCATACACTGCTTCTGATCTATTTTTTTCCCTTGTTATTTATGCCTTTTGTTATCTTTATTTCCTCTAGATAAAGTGCAAAGGAGTTTAAGAAACTGTAGCCTCATTTTGTTCAGTGATACATGATATTTTAAATTATTTTCTTTTAAGTGTTTTTGTTTTAATTCTACATTTGAATGCTAGGATTTACTACAGTCCTGGGCTTTTCAAGAACCTCTGGCAGAGCCTCAGAGATTTTGACCTGAAGGAAAGGAATGGATTAATCTGTATCATGAAGTTGCAGTGCTTTAAAGTAGCATTAGTAAGAGGGAGGAATTAGATGAGCACACATTATCTTAATATTAATAGAACAGCTTCTACACTCGAACCTTGATTGTCATAGTCTCATCCTAAGTGGAATAATCACACCAATTCTGCATTTAATTGCATACTGGACACTGCAAAACCTTCTTCTACAAAAACAGTTCTCTTTCAATGAAGAAAATTTAAATGCCTGATGTGCTTGAAGCACAATTAGCCTCTCAGAAGTTATTAAACCTGATAATTGTATTGAATCACTTTGTCAAATCAGGAATCAAGATTTTTTTGACACTAACAGTGCTTTCTGAGCCAGACTAGGAGGAGTAAAATGGCACAGCATCCCTTATATTCCCTAAGATAAAGTGTAAAGTAAAAGCATAACAACCCTACACATTGAAGAGCTAGAATTTTGCTTGTGTCACTGAATCCATACTGAGGGAGGAGAGAGAAAATGATACTAAAAGCATATCAAATTAAGCTCACTATTCTTTAGACCTTCTGGTTGGTAGAAATTATTCAAAATGGGTTCCCCTAAAACACGGAATGTCTCGCCTTTTTTCCTCTTCTACAGGAAAATGAAAATATTCACATACGCTGCAGCTGATGCTCTACTTTTCTACTATGGAAGGAAAAAAATCTACATATGTAGCTGAACAGTTTGTGCTTTGATGTCTTCATGAGTCTGTGCTTGTGTGCATTCATACAGATACAAAATTAAAAAAAAAGAAATAGATTCAGGAGAGAAAAAGGGTAAACAGACCTCTCTGTGAAAAGACATTGATCATTGATCAGACTGAGTCTGTCCAGCTTTGAAAAGAGATTACTTTAAGGGGAGCACAAGAGAGATCTGAAATATAATGCTTTCAGTGGAGCAGGTTTATGTTGCATTTATGTGGCAAGGTTTTGGTAATGGAAGGGCTACGGGGGTGGTTTCTGTACGTGTTTACTAGAAGCTTGCTCTTGTCCGATAGAACCAAAGCCAGACAGCTCCCAGATGGATCAGCTGCTGCTGACCAAGACTGAGGCCATCAGCAATGGTGCTAGTGTTTCTGGGATAACAGATTTAAGAAAGAAAAAAATCAAACTGCTGTGGAACAGCAGTCCAAAAGTGAGGAGGGAGAATATGTGAGAGAAACAACTCTGCAGAAATCAGTCAGTGAAGAAGGAGAGGGAGGATGTGGTCCAGGAATCAGAGCAGAGATTCTCCTGCAGCCTGTGGTGAAGACCATGGTATGGCAGGCTGTCCCCCTGCAGGTTAACAGTAGAGCAGATTTCCACCTGCAGCCCATGGAGGACCCCACACTGGAGCAGGTGGATACACCTGAAGGAGGCTGTTTCCTGATGGAGATCTGCCACTGGAACAGGCTCATGGCAGAACCTGTGACACCGTGTAGAAAGATGCCCATGCTACATCAGGTTTGATGGCAGGACTTTTTACCCTGTTGGGGACCTACGTTGGAGCAGTTTTAAGGACCCATGCTGGAGCATGAAGAGCTACAGCCCACGGGAAAGAACCCACTTTGGAAGAGTTCATGGATGACAGTCTCCCATGGGAAGGACCAGGGAAGCAGCAGAAGAGTCTGAGGGGGAAGGAGCAGCAAACACGTGATGAACTGACCATAACCCCCATTCCTCAGTGCCCTGTGCTGCCTGGAGGGAGGAAGTGAAGAAAATCAACAACAAAGTTGAGCCTGGAAAGAAGCTGGGGGGGAGAGATGTTTGAAGATTTGGTTTTATTTATCATTATTCTGCTCTGATTTGATTGGTAATAAATTAATTATTGAGTCAACTCTGGTTTTACTATGATGGTAATTGATGAGTGATCTCTCCCTGTCTTTACTGTGACCAATGAACCTTTCATTTTATTTTTCTCCCTCTGTGCATCTGAGGAAGGGGAGTGTTGGAGTGGCTAGGTGGGCACCTAGTGTCCAGCCAAAGTCAACATGTTGCACAGCTGAATGGGGATGGAACAATCAATGTTTTGCATGAGACAAATATGAGCACAGTAAAATTGTATGGGATCACTCCAGAACAGCCTAATCATACAGTGCATATACATTGAAGAATTAACTGCCACAGGACACTGCAGGATCAGTTCAGGAAGGAACTGCACAGCTTTGTGAAAGACAAAATGTATGGATGCAATCTGTTTCTTGTTTCTTCAGAAATCAGATTTCAGAAAGCTGAGAACACATATCCAGGAAATAATCTTTTCTCTCTCCTTAAGGATTGACTGCTACCACCAGCAGAAATAGCCTATTGGCACAGGTAGACCTTTGCTATAACAAAAACAAAACTAAAACAAAACAAAATGCAAAAAAAAGCCAACTAAAAAAACGAAAACAGTGACTGCGACCATTTTCAGATGTTTTATGCCAACTAGGACAAAGAAGCATAGGTCCATTCTATTAAACTCTCTTATCCTAAAAAGATAGTGGCCAAATCAAAATTGTTTATTCAGAAAGGTTACTGGTTGGTGTTAAATCCCAAACAATGTCCAGGAATTGTGTTGCAGAGTACTGGTTGGCACTGGCCAATTGTACTGTTCAAACAATTTAATGGGAGAGATAATTTGTGTGCCATTATCCAAGATTTGTTTAATATCCACTACAGACATAACCTTCTTGTAATACACACACACCACCAAAAAGACAGAAACAATAAATATAGCAAGAAAGTGAATTCCATTCTACATTAATGTACACCAGATCATTTATATCTTTTGTACAATCCAACTATTCAGGAGAGTATTGATAGAAATAATAAAAAAAAAACAAAAACAAGATGCTGAAGGTTTTGTATCTTTTTTTCAACATTCCTTTTCCATGCTTCCTCAAGTTTAGCATCAAGCTCTGTTAAGAACAGTAAAGCAACATAAAGGAGAGTAAGATCTTTAACAGCACTGTTTTAAACATGTTCGCATTTTCTCTTAAAACTAGCAATGATAATGTACCAAAACTTGTGTTACAAAAAAGCAGAAGTGCTAAAATTATATAGGTAAAGTACAATTAATTTAACTTCATGTCTGCTGAGATATTTGAGCTATTCCAAATAATGTGCTCCAAAGCTGAATATTGGGACAGTAACGTTATCCCAGATAAACCCTGAGCAAGGCAAATCATAGCACAAGCATCACCCTCAGGGCACCTCATATTTATCATACCCACTGAAATATGGAATAACAAAATAAAACCTAACCCAATTACATGATAATGAAATAAAGTTTCAGTTTTAAAAAATGCTTTGGCCTTCGCTTTGTATCCTTATCAATCTGCTAATCTAAGAGTAGCTAGTTCTACACAGAACAAATGACTCTAATTGCACAATTAGAGCATTAAGACTATTCCATTTACCCAGCAAATTGATTGGCTAAACATACCTAAGTACTTTATTATAATATAGAATTTCATAAGAAAATAAAAACAATGTTGATGTTCAGGCCTGTTGAGAAGAAAATGCAGGGCCAGGGTTTTAGCTAATGTAGATCGGTAAGGACCCACTAACTGAAATGGGCTTCGTTGATTTACAGTTGCTGAAGAAAACAGCCGTACTTACCAGTACAGCTTGCATACTTTTTCTTCTTCAATATAATTGCACTTCAGCTGCTCATGGTGTGTGTTTTACTATATTCAAGATGGACTAAATTCTAGAGGCATACTGCTTCCAGGAAAGGTTTTATATAAGGCTGTCAATTGGCTCAATCCTGTTAAAACTAAAACAAAAACATTCCAGTAAGCAACCACTTAAAGATTTACTTGTTTTGTCACAAACTAAGCCACAGTAAATTCAAACGTAAACCTCAAACTTGCAAAACATTTAAATGATCAAAATAAAACATTACTGTAGAATAAACTTGATCTTGTCAGTAAAGGAAAGGCGGTTCAACGGTACGTGTCTTTGAAGAGTCAATAAATGTGGCAGAACAATATTAAGCAGTGTATTTTGTAGTCAGAACATTAATACACTAATTCTGTGTTTCTGAGAGTAAGAGAAGGATTTGTATTAGCTCATGTATTTCTTGTGTCTTGTTCCTTAGGGCTGCTATTTTTTGACTACAAAAACTAAGAGTATAAAGGCTAATGTTGCTTAACTAGGGAAAACATAATTAATTTTGATCTTTGTAGACTAGTGAAGCAAAATTCAGGAAGACTATAATGTGAGGTAGGTCTCTCTTGTGGCATCATTTCGATATTGGTTGATATTGTGGCAGCTATTGTTCCGTGAATTTGATAGTCTTCATCATTTTCCTATAATGGGAAATTCAACTACTTAAAAGCAGTTGGATAGTTTTAGATGTCTTAAGGTACTGCACCTGGCCTCTAGGT
>VZTM01030391.1:11036-22524 GCA_013400555.1 Jacana jacana | reverse complement strand
GATTCTATGATTCTATGATCTGATGGTCATTTTGTCCATGGCACAAGAGTGCAACTAGTCTGAACTAAACCCTCTGGATCATCACCAAGTGTTTCAAATCTTACTGCACTGAGCTGCTCACTGATGTAAACATAGGGTTAATGATCTTGCTAAACAGCATTTTGGAAGTGTCAGTCAGACAGAATTAATTTCATTAGTATTAGTAAACCCTATTAGCTTGTGGTTTAAGAAGTATGGGATCCTCAGTCCATACTATTTATTTATTTGTGGGGTAATATTTTTTTGACAAAATTTCTGTTAACCTGGTGCACAGGTTAACAGAGAAAACAATGTTATGTGGGAATACAGAAAACCCAAGTTAAAGTACCACACTATGAGGAGAAAAGGAATAAACCTCAGACTTGTTAATACAAAGAATTTTTCACTGGCACCCTCTAAATATATTTAAGGAAAACATTGCCATGTTGGCTGCAATGAATCTCCTCCCCATTGCTGCAAGGAGAAATGATAACTATTTCGAGACTACTTAGGGATCCCTTTAGTGTATGGGGATTGAAAATTGGTGCAGCCAGGTTTATGCAGAAATTGTTTGAACTTTCCAGCATTTGATCCAGTTAAGGGTAGTGCTGGTGAAAATCGTATGTATTCTTGGCAGCCTTCATCAAGCTGACTCAGAAAGCAGAGGAAGTCATCAAGGCTGTGATGACTGAGAAGGGTTTTGTTTCAGAATTACCTGTGATGCCCACTAGTTAATCACTGGCTCTGCAGGCCTCATCAGATGGGCTAAGCAAAGCTCAAGAAAGTAATTGTTGCAGGATTTATGGATGAAACTTCCTATAAAAACATTTTAATCCAAAACTCAGTAGGTCCAAACCTTTTCCTGCCAACCACAAGTAACCACTATTCCTTTATAGCCAGTCTTCCTTATTATTCTGTTATCTTTTTCTTCCTTCTACTGAACAAAAATCTTAGTAAGAAATGCTAATATGCAAACAATTACTAGAACCAATTTTAAATAAGAAGTTATTTTCAAATGCTGTCTCCTAACTAATGTGTGCCTCTTGGCTGGCAACTCTGTATTACAGAATAGGAGCATATTTTCAGGGCAGAGGGAAATGTTGAAGTTGATTGCTAGGCCATGTGCCCGAGTAGGAGCAGATCTGCATTGCTCCTGCTTCCAGAATCTGCACATTTGCATGGCTTGTAACACTGACAGCTGTACAGTGGCAGTTCTTGGTGCTGTTGAGTACAAATTGAGCACAGAATTTTGGGGAATGACAGGTGCATGGGAGGGATCCAGGGCAGGCTGGGAAAGCTGCTTGATTGTGAAGGGAGTTGGGGTGAAAGGAAGTCCACTGAAAATGAGCATATGAGGACATGGATGGGGCTTCCTGAAATGAGCTTTTATAGTACTTACATGGACTGTGCATGTCTTATGGGTCATGTATTTTTTAAGACATGTATGGAGGCAATTTTCAGTGAGTGGAGGTGTGTCACTTATAGACAGGATGCATTTAGTAAGCCCTGACAGGAAAAAATAATAGATATGATGGGAAAAGACCAGCTTTTTGCCTTAAGTCATACCCTCTGCCTTGAGAGTGTGGAGATCAAAAAATTAGACTTGTTTTACCTTTACAGCCTGCATGCATGACAGGGTGGGAGACTTGGTAGGTGGCAAGGATGAGGAAGATGTGCAGTGGAGAGAGTGAGGAAAGAGTAGGGCTTCAGGAAAAGGTCGGAAGGAAAGGGTTTGGAAGGAAAGGGTTTGGAACTACTGGTCTTAGGGTTAAAAAATTGTTATGGGAGGTTTAGTCCAGAATAGTTGGGAAGGGAGCATGAAAAGAGATGAGAAAACCAGAGGTCCAAAAAGGAGAGAGGAAGAGAATGAGGCAAGCTGTAGGAGCAAGGGAAGATTTAAGGGGAATGAGGAGAATGGTGTTAAGAGGGAGAATTTCAGGTTCCTCTTAAGTGCAGTGCTTTCCCTGCTTCCTTTTCCCACAGAAACTGAATCTGAGGTATTCTGAAGTATTATGTTGTATTCTTTTGCATCCTATGTTGTTCAACTAGAACAGCGCTCAAAAACCTTCAGGTATGTCCCTGCCCCAGCATTGGTCATCTGCAGTTCCTCACCAGTGACCCTGCCCTGTCATGCCCAGGCTCCATTCCTTCCTCTTGACATCAAGCACGTTGTCTCAAGAGAGCACGTGCAGCTGTGTCTCCTCCAGTTTCCTTTGTTTTCTCCTGCTTCTCCCCCCGCTGCTGATCTTTCTTAGTCGTGTTTGAGCAGTGGTGCTATGTGTTACCCTGAATGGCTGCAATTTTGGTGTGTGATGGACTGTTTTTGTCCACATTTGAGCTGGCTGGATGCAACCATTAGAGCACAGGGCAGTTCCTGGCCTACCAGCAGCCCCCAGTACCTAAAACCTCATAGTGCTGATTAATATCTGTAGTCCCATAGTCTTGATTGCAGCCACCATCACCATCTGCCCCAAAGCACAGAGCTTCCAGCTTTCCTCCAAACATCAGGGCTGGCACTAAGAAATCCTGTGGTGCTGCTTGTCCCTCTGCTGTCATGCACTCTCCCTGCCTGTTTCTCCACTACTGGCCAATCTGTTCCCAGTAGGAAGAGAGAATTCAGAGCTATTTAAGTCAAGGTCCAAGAGCACCAGCCAACCATTCCTCTGCACCTCTGAGCACAGCTTCCCTATTTCTCCACTCTGGCCATGTCCCCTTTCCTCCCTGGCATCCTGAGGATCCTCCCAGACAGGTGAAAACAAAGCAGCTCATTGTGTGACCTGAGTAGTCAAAGTGTGACCCTCATGCCACTTGCCTGAACTGCTGCCAGCCTACTCCTTTCAGTGCTGTTGCAAGCCCCAGAAGGGTGAGTATGGGATAGGGAAAAGGTAATGGGGGTTAAAGTGCCATAAATGAACAGGGATGTTGCCTTGTCATATTCCTGTTGTGACTCACAGAGGACAAAAATGGCTGACATCTTTGTATCCCTTGGCCCAGAGGTGCAGGGACTCCTCTGGAGCTGGGTGTGGTGGCTGGACCCAGCTCCTTGACCAAACAATAGGTAGTTTGGTTCAGGATCCAAAAGCAGTAAATACCTGGGCCATAGTGATGCCAATAACTTCACTAGTTCCAACCTATTCTCTGAAAGCTCACACAGGAACAGGGTGACATGGTGACCATTGATGCATAAGAACTTGGAACACCAACCATGTGATTAAGGCATGAATAGGAGGTGGTTCTTCCAAGGCTCATTTGTCAAGGAACAAAGAAAGTTGTAGGTACAAGGAGTCTCATGCATACGTTTTCCACAGCATGTAATTTGACTGGTAGCCAACCACTTTATTCCATAACTATGACAGCCTAAATGTGCCCTCTTTGAGCTCTCCCTGCTAAGGTGCTGGCTGCATGGCAATGACTTCTCCTTGAGCTGGGACGCCTCTAAGGGCTGCTCCTTGAAGCTGAGTGAACCCTTTCCAACTGCACATCTTTGGTAAGTGACCAATATGGTGTATAACCTTGTATTATAATGCACTAAGATTTTGTGTTGATAAGTTTGAATCACTATTATAACTTCTGTGCAGAAAGAAATAGAGTGAACTTTGCCACCTGTTAAGTCTCACTCTTAGAATATCTTACTTCGGTAAAACCACTGGTGCTACTTTTAGTGGTGGTTCTTTAAATGCTCAAAATCCCTGGGGCAGAGGGACAATGGGCGCTGGTCTTTTAGGGGCCATTTTCTTGTTATTTGTGACAGGGTGTTCTTTGATGCAAGGACCTGAGCAGGGATGGTGGGCTGACCTTGGCCAGATGTGCCATCAGGGAATGCCCACCCTGATGCTCTCTCACTCCTCAACAGGATGTGGAGAGAAAATGACATGAAAAAGCTCTTGGGTTGAGATAAAGACCAGTTACTGTCATGAGCAAAATGGACTTGACTTGGGGAAATTAATTTTATTTACTGCAAATTAGAATAGACTTTCATAGTGTGAAACAAAACCAAAAAATTCAAATACCGCCTTCCCCCATCCTCCCTCCTTTCCAGACCTGCCTTCATTCCCAACTCTTCCACCTCCTCCCCTCCAGCAGCCCAGTGAGAAGGAGGAATGGGAGTTGAGGTCAGTCCATAAACATTCTTCTCTGCCTCTCTTTTGTCCTCCTGCTCTTCCCTTGCCCCAGCTTGGGGTCCCTCCTGCAGGTTCCTGTCCCTTCAGGGCTCCACCATGGCGTCTCCAGGAGCTGCCCTGGAGTCCCTGCTACAGTGCCCTGTAGCCACCTCCTTCCTCCCCAGCCTGCTTCCCTGACTTTAGTGCTTGAGATACTGTTGCTCACTTCATGTTTTTTGAACTCCCACTCCTCTGCTGGCCTGGCGTTTTTGCCCTTTCTTAAGGAGGCTTTCCCAGAGGAACCACCAGCTTGGCTAAGGGTCTTGGACATATCCAACTGACTGGAACATCATTCAGACACAGCTGGCACAGAGAGGGTGATAACACTTGAAGAGGGAATGTTGTTA
The DNA here is from genome assembly GCA_013400555.1 of Jacana jacana. Classification (NCBI taxonomy): domain Eukaryota; kingdom Metazoa; phylum Chordata; class Aves; order Charadriiformes; family Jacanidae; genus Jacana; species Jacana jacana. The sequence goes on along the minus strand of VZTM01030391.1, from coordinate 17,999 downwards.
TAACCTATATGTGACAGCAGGGACTGAGAGGGAGGTGAGCATGGGGGAAGAGGGGTGAGCAGCCCCCCTTAACTGGAAGAGAATGGGGGAGATGGGGACCTTGCTGGTGGAACACCTGGCTCCCAGGGGTAACACTGAGCCCTTGAGGCTGTGGAGAGGTTGGCATCAAGACCCGCTGCTGACACAGCCTTGTGGAAACCAGTCAAGAAAATGAAAACACCACATCTCTGGCTATGGTCTCAGGAACAAAGCAGTGGACAGGAGGAAGCTGTGCTTTTGCAGCCTGTCTTTCTGCTGGGTGGAAGACAGGGTGCTAAGCCAGCCATGAGATGTTCTATCAGCACCTGGACTGCAGGTGAGGCAGGACTGTGCTGGGCTGGTTGAAATGCAGGATTTACAGTCTTCTCTGGAGAAAGGAGTTTTTGATCTCCCTTTGTGCCTCACGCAAGTCTTTCACAGCATCTTCTCCTTGGCATCTCCACCACTAAAATTATCTCCCTGCCTTTCACATGCTATCTCCTCCCCAGTGACTGTTGCTGATTTGTACATCTAGAAAGGAGGAAACAACATGAGGAAACACTTGATAAACCTGGCAGTTTAGAAAAAAAAAATGCAGTAGGGAGAGAAGGAGTGGGAATTGAATTATAAAATGGGAGATATACTACGAATACCTCATTCTGTGTTAATGCTTTAACAATGAAATTGTAGAGCCCCAAAGAACTGCTTCCCAAGGGGATTAGGACATGGATTTTTAACACTGAATTACACACTTTTTTGTCTCTTCAGCTGCCCTGTTTATACAAACTGCAGGCTGCTACTGAGCACGCCGCGAGGCAGAGTGCACTAAGGTGTACAAGGAACAATTAGCTTGTCATTGGATAATGACCAGAAAACTTAAAAGAAATTTAACAAATCTATAGCCATTGCTCTGCTTTTCTCTCCCCTGCCCTCCAAATAGTATTATATCTCCTGAGGCATATTTACAGTCACGTGCTTGTGGTGAGGAAAATGTGTCCCTGTAGGAACCATTATGAGTTTCACCATCAGAATCAATCTTTCTAAATGTTGTTTAAGATTTTAATCTACATTTATACCCTCACTCGTAGCCCAGCACCCACTCAGTAAAAAATATTCTAAGTGGATTGTAGGATGCACACCGTCATGTATGTTATGATAAACAAATATCATAACTCAGGCACAAACAATTCAGAAAAAGTTCAGGCACAAGTGCATAAGTATTAGCAAAATGGAAGAAAAGGATATATTAAGTGTAAGTTGGTTTTATTTATAAATTTTGTATTTATAGAGTTAATAATTCCTATTTTCTCCACTATGTAGCATATGGAGAAATCAGAAAAATATGGGAAAAAATATAGGAGAATCAAAAAGGAAGGTTTTTGTTTGTGGCTTGCTGTTGTAGGAGTACCTTGGAGATCGTGATTATTTTCTTTTCCCTTGAGGAATTTCTGTTTTATTTTTCACAAGGAAAACAGTCTGTGGAACAAAATGAAGGTATGTCTTGCAATATTTGCTGTTAGAACAGCACATCAGGCTTTGGTTTTGAAAGTGTTAGGAAGGAAAGAAAATAGTATGGTAAATAATAAATTTATTTGCCTTAGACTGGGTTGTGAAATGCCTCAGAGAATGGACGGATACATCTGATGAAGATAAAAAGACACATTGCACTATCTGTCTAAGCCCAACAGGAGAATTTATAAGACTTGACAGTTTTGGATGTTTATTAGGATTTAGCTGTGTTCTAGGGAAGAGTAATGAAAGCAATAAGTGATTGCAGCATGCTGGAAATTGGAATTTGGAGGTATCAGGAGAAGCCTGAGTTGTCTCCACTAGTGCAACAAACAATCCTGAGAGGTAGCAAGCTGAACTATGAGGCTGTGTTTGGGGAGCATATTTATTTGATGACTTTATAAACTATTGGAGATGGTAAACAGAATCCAAAATGTTTTGTATGAAGTATTTATTACAGTTTTTTCGTTTACTTACCTTTAAGAAAAAAAGTCTTATAATTTCACTGTGAACATATCACGGATGCAAGTAATAAATGAGGACACTTATCCTAGTTTATATAATTTCTCTATTTCCACTCTTCATGCTAAGTACTATTCAAAAAACATAATTAATGAGACAGAAAGTATCAGGTCCTTTAAGACAGTTACCTGGCACTTCAGCCTGCTTCTCTGGGGAGCATTATTTTGACTATTTGTCTTCTGTTTCAGTCGCTCCATGGCTGATGTCATACTTCCACTATCAGAGTAATTGTGCAGCAGCAAACCTTCACTGTGCAAACCTCCTCCCATGGTAATCACAATTCACAGTTCTGGAGAATCTCCTTTCCTTCTTGTTGTGTGCTCTGAACTGAACGTACAACCTTCAAAACCGCAGGTTTTTAGAAGGTAAGTCTGGCAAATCTCTTCTGCCCATTGCACGATAACCAGAATATGCACATGATTTTATAGTTATCTGTTAGACTTCAACTAAAGGAGTCCTCACTTCCAGTTCTGGTAGAAAGGCTCTGGGTTGGAAGGGAAAACTCATGAATATTTGTTTCATTTTGCTGGCAGAGGGCAGGATTTGCTCCTACCTATTCTTTTCACAGAATGGGCCATTGCTCTGTCACCATATTTATCAGTTTTCTGGGAAAACAGCTGAATTACAGGAGATGAAATCTATTTATTCATTTGGTCTGTGTTACCTGGCTGGCTTCAGGGCCATCTTCTGAATACACATGCACACTCAGGGCTATGACAGAAAGCATGGACTAGTTGGTAACTGGACTTTCTACATCATAAATCTCAGTCCATGGTTGATCCTGAGGAATATTATTTTATGCTCATTCTTATTTTGGCTGGCACCAGGTGTCCTATAGAGATTTCAAGATGCATAATTGAATGTGCCACAAACCTGACTGGTAGTTTCTGGGCCCTTAGACATCTCTGCAGGTTATGAGGAAGATGGGACTATTGAAATGTGTCAGTCTAATCCCTGTGGGCATAGGGGGATTAAAGCCACGGGCACAATATCTTGTCTTGCTCTGGTAAAGGTGGTGAACACACTTACAGTCCTCAGCCAGAAATTTTGCAATGGCACGAACAAACTAAACTGGAAAGTAATGTCCCTTCACTCTGGCAAGACCTGCTGAGATGTGAACTTTAGGCTGCTGAAATCAAGCAACCTGAAGTACCTGGAATGCTGGTCACCCTATTTCACACCAGCTCAATTACTTAGCAGTGCAATCTGCAAGGATCATGTAAGTAGGAATATTAAATTATTGAAAGAGCAGATACAGGATAATATTTCTCTTATGAAAATTATAAAAAAATGTAATTCTTTCCAAGTCCCAACATGTTCTGAAACTGTTATCTGAGCAGAAACATCCATCTCTTGATAGGACTTAAGTCTCTTTTCATATAACACAGCCTCTGATTTTCTTCCTCCCTTAATCTGCTTTAGCCTTGTCAACTGTGCTAAGGCTCTGTGCTGAAATTGCTGGTTCTCACCCATATGCTACAGTGGGATGCTGAGGTGTGGAATCACTTGCTGTATTCAAAAGGTGTGGGAGAGCACAGGTTTTGGTGGAGGAAGAGTGCACTTGATAGTTGTGCTTAGAATTGAATTTTTTATGGAAGTGACTACTGTTCAATGCATTGCCCCTGGATTATCATTACAGCCAGACCAAAAATAGTAGATAAAAAAGTTCTGCTTGAGGAGCGGGNCTCATACTTTCCTTGTTCCCCTGTCCCCCTTCAGAACATGACATTGAGAACGAGTCCCATGAGTCTCAACAATTTCTGTATCTTGCGCAGTTTCCTAGTCACAGTCTGCTTCATTTTTTAGTCTCTTTCCTGGATATTAAAATTTTACACTTTAAAATACATATGGAGACAGAAATGTGCCACATTTTCTGTGCAGGGTATTTTCACGGAGGTGCAAGGGCATTTGAAACATATGTTTAGAACAAGATGGTTGTTCCTTTTCTGCTGATATTTCATAAGTGGCTTCTGATTTTGGGTGTTTGGCTCTAGATAACTGCTAGGACTTAGTTTCTAAAGAAGTCAAATATTTACAACACTAGAGGACGTGTGGGAATTCTGCATGCTTACACTGGTAGCTGCTGATGACTGGTCTGATCCTGAACCATGTATATTATAACAAAACAGGCACGGATTATGGTTGTGCACACTTATAAAGTGCTTTAAAAATGCAGAATGCATGGTTGGACATGAGGAAATGGAAGAACCAAATCCTTATCAGAGCTGCAGCTTGCATGCAAATGAAGAGCAGTACTTTCTCTGGAGCAGTGACCTTCATTCTTGTTTTATTTTTAAGTCCCTACCAAATTTCTAATAGGAAAGCAGGCTCCCCCATACAGCAAATATTAATTACCTGGCAATAGCTTTCTTTTTCTAATCCTAAAAAGATACTCAAGTCTCAGGACTAAAGCTGTTGCTGCACAGCATCCCGTTATGAACAGTGTCATAATCTCAGTCATTCTTCAGATCATTGAAGAGGAGAAATCTTCTCCAAAATAGGCTGAAGGTTGTTTTTTCCACCTCTCAAAAAAGCATCCTCTCCTGTTATCACAATGTCCCTTCCTTCTCATTGCTATTCCCACTTTGACTTTTGCCCTGCAAAAAGGGGCTGCAATAGAGAGGATTAAAGGCCTGGACTCCTCTCCGGCTCCTTTTAGTGAGGTTCTGGTCTTTTGGCAGTGGTGGAGTGAGGATCTTTTCTGGGAAAGTGTCTTGGAACAATCCTAAAGTCCAGGGTAACCTGGCAGAGATCACTGCACTACCTTTCAGAGTCAACGGGAGAAACTGGGCAGCAACTGGGGAATGGCTGAAGAAACTCCAGAAAAGCTTAATTATTTCTGATGGTGTTTGGGGTTAAAATATGATGCACTGGAACTGCATATATTGCATAACAAGTTTTAATTAAATAGCTTCACAAGATGGGTAAGAAGTAGCTAGCATCCATCCTGAACAGTTGCCACTACCGTTTCTGTGCGATGTGGGAGAGGCGATGGATGGCATTTGCAGGACAGACTCACAACGCAAAACCCTCCCTGAGTGGTTTGCTAGTAGAATGAGTGATGCACTTTTTTCTATTAAACCTAAAGGCTACACATTCTATTTTTACACAAAATCTTTCATAAAGCTGAGGACTGAGATTTAAAAGCCAAGAAGTTTACTTTTAGTCCATTGGTTGAAGTCTTCAGGAAGAAAATTGTGAATCCTTAGGAAATAGTCCAGTTGCTGTGGACACAGCTCTGACACTTGCTTAGGAAGTCTGTGAATAATATCAGAGAATATGCTCAGGCCCCTCTTGCTCCCCATCTCCTTCCAACTCCCAGATGTTTTTTTGGAGCTGTGCAAGAAGCAGCGCAGCCAAGACAACAGTGTCACCTGCTGGTAAGCTAAGTGTCTGCTCCTGAGTGCCGCTGTCTTCATGTCCACTGAACAAGGGCACTTGCTTTCGTGTAGTCCACGAATACCACTGAACACCAGTAAGTGAATAGCACTTCTCACCTTTAAATTAATAACATTTCCGTGTGATGAAGCGGTGGCAGTAACATATACAGTGAGGACAGCATCTCCTTAAATTTCTGTGCTATTTAAACACTAGAGATTTTCTGGCATTTGCTTAGTGAATAATAGAATGGCTTTGGTGATACAGCTTTTGTTTATGTTAGCTATTTTACTTTGATACAATTTTAAAATCGAGGATAATACTGAACCACGTTTTGTTTTGCATTTGCTGTTGGTTAAGAATACATAAAAGCCTATTATGGATATCACCTGCTCACTTTGAAACCGTCACTTAAAAATCTGTGGATATCACACTTTTTTATATGTCTAACATGTGTGTGTTCTTATATCACAAAGGTGGCAAAATGAGTGAACACGCAGAAGAAAATATCAAGAAAGGCATTTCTGCCCAGGCAACATCTGCAGAAGGAAATGCACCTCCCAGTAACAGCTCCTCAGTAACACAAAAGCAATTGGTATGACTTTTCCTGTACCATTTTATTACCAACATACTTACCACTGTCTTTAATTTCTTCCCCAATGACAAAACTAAAAGGCTAGAATCAATAGGGAAATATCAGTAATAGCAACAGTGAAATGAGTCAAGTTTGCAGTGCAGTGATTTACAGGACCAAGAGCACTTCGAAGCTCAAATGAAGTATTAAGTAGGGAAACAGGGGCGTACTCTTGGAGGTAGGACTACCTCTATGGCTTATTAATCGTTTACAAGTTGAAACTGCATAATTTGTGATCACAGAAAATTATACTGAAGAGAATTTTCTACACTGGAAAATCTACCCTAGATTCATAAGCAGAACTCTCTGAATAATGCAGGTGCATGAAATTGCCCTGTAGGTTTTCAGGAGGATGCAACTGAAGACACACAGCATCAACCACCTTGCAAATAACCATTCTCAAGTGCATGGATATTTCTAAATCACTGTAACAGCAGATTGGGCTGAACAGCCACCACTTCCCCCAAAAGAAGCAGTGAAGGCTCTCACTTGTTTGTGAAAAATCACTGTGGACTTGGAAAAGAATGGCATCCTCCAGAGAAGCTGAGGTGTTGCAAGTCAGATCCATTTGCTCAAAAGGAAAAGAGATATATTTGCATATATGTTTGGGCCTGTGGATAACGAAAGCGTATGCTCAATGGCCACAGTCATCCAAAGACAAACCGTTTTACACAATGCCCATGTTTGTTTGCACTGACTTTAAACATGACTGTCAACATACACAGGCTATGTGGAAAAGCAAATACACAAAGCTGATGTTTTAACCTCCAAAACTATTCAGCAATTTTCACTCATTGCAAGCATAACTTCCATAACATAGGCAAGAAAATGCTCCTGCCTGTTTCTCAAAAACTGCTCAGTTTAGCCTACTTATTGTACATGCTTTTTATATTACTCACTTG
>VZTM01030390.1:3822-30373 GCA_013400555.1 Jacana jacana | reverse complement strand
ACCCATGAAAGGGCAGAGCTTTATCTGAGTAAACTCTCTTACCTAAGAAGCAGGGCATATTAATAACACTGTAAATTATCAGTAAACCAGGGTAGCTTTGAAAGTATGAGCATGGGCATTTCGGGATGAAGGGGCATGGGCGCATGAGGATTTAGCACCCAAAAGGAAAAGGAGTGAGTTTAACTTGATTCTAAACCACAGCTCTTCTAATTATGGGTAATGGTACAGTCTCAGGTCCAATGAGGCAAGACCCAATCCCTAGCTGCTTTTACTTGGCTTCTCCTTCAGGTAGATCTTTTCTATTCAGGCCTGATTTGGGCTTTTAAACATCCTTCCCTTGAGTTGCTCTTTCAAGAGCAATTTAGCCTCGGGCTGTAAAAGGCAGATTAGAGATTAGGGGACTCTAATAGTGTATTAAAGATTTCTGATGAGGTACTGTGTGGGATTCATTTGATCTGGCCAGAAGGAAGGACATGTGGAAGTCCTCATGTGCTAGTTACCTGAGGCTTCCTTTATGGAAATACTTTACAGTGTGAGTTGCTTGACCTGCTTTATCTTTCTAGTTTTGTGTGAGATGGATTTTGCACTTAGATTTACTGTTTCTCTAACTTCAAAGAGAATCTAGACAACTCCCTTTGTCTAGGTATGTCTTTGGTCAAATGCTTCTTTCTTTGTGTGGCACAGCTAAGCACCTATCTACAGAACAGGTAGCTCTTTTCCAATATGGAAAACATCTAGATTGTGTTATCAGTATTATACTAGATTAAAAAAAAAAGGAAAAAAAAAAAGAGTTTGAATAATTATATTGATGGGTATGTTCATATTTCTTATTATTTGTTGAATTTTAGGTATATAACAACATCAGAGGTGAGATTAAGAACTAAATACTGCTATTTTTCTGCTATACTTTTTAAGGTAAGAATACAACTTCAGTTAGAATTCATGAAGTAGATGAATTGCTTCTAAAATTTAAATCTCAATAACCCTCTATTAAAATGTTTCTCTTTTCATTTTGATTGTAAAGGAAAACCGGAGATCAGAGGTAGCTGACAATTTATGCACATTAGATTAGATGTTTTTATTCTCTGTTTTTTAACATTATTCCTGTATTGTAGCCTAAAATTACCACTTCAATAAAAGGCTAGTGTCTCGGAGAAATAATGACATTTTCAAGCCAGGAGAACAGACTCTTTAGAAAAAGAAACTTTTGAGTCTTTTTAGCTTTCAGTGATACTGGTTTTTAATACCAAAATCACAGCTCTAAAAATAAAGGATACTCAAAATTATTCAGTTTCATTTACAAAGAAAATAAGATCATTAAAACTAAGTTTTCAAACATTTAGCAACAACTGTAATGGAAAATAAGGTTTCAGTTTACTTTTAAAAGGAAGTTTTAAGATACCAGTAATAAAAGTGATACAGGGAAAAGAACTGCAAGTGTTCTGCCAGTCAAATTCCACTGGGATCAATGCTTACTCATCCCAGTGCAGCATCAGGAAGTTAGTTGGCTTCTTCCACAATAAACCACTGCCACTTTCTAAATTCTTGTGCTGTGGTTGTGACCTGTGTGACCTGGCTAGGCTGTGTTTAAAACCTCTTTAAATTCAGCAGAGGGAGAACAAGTTGAAGAAACAAATCAAAAGGAGAATTTTGGCTAGCTTCCAGCACTGTAATTGCTTGTGGTACAAAGCTGAACAATTTTGATTCCTCCTTTTGACAGAAATAGTAGTAAGCATTTGTTCCAGTTGTATAATGGTAGAAATAATTGTGACTTGACTGAAGTGGGTCTGATATTAATTGGGATAGGAGCAGCTTGCAGGGTGAGTGTCTTGAAAAATATAATCAATTACTGTCACTGCACTTTGTGAAGTTCAAGCCCATAATTTGTTCCTTGATTTGGAAAGCTTTTATAGCCTTATTTAAATTCCACCTCTGGTATAGGCTTTAGGGTTGTAAATATCTCATAACTGAGTATATAAATGTATATTTCTCCAGCACATCATGGCTAATTACAAGAAGATAAACACAATTGAGAAGGGATATCCAACATCAGAGACAATATTAGCACTTCTCCCTTTTTAAAGGAGTAACATTTAAGTCGCTTCCTTAAAGTCCACATCAGTTTTAAGTTATATGATTTAAGCTGCACTACCTGACCTAGTTAAAGGCGGGACTAGGCTTTTAACTGGCCTTAAAGTCAGCAGCTCTCCCAGAAACAACAACTGACATGACAGCCAGGGAAGGACTTAAGGCTTAGTAAAACTAGCTTTCTTAGTTTGTTGGGAAAATTAAAAGGTTTTTCTTCTGATGGAAGACATTTTCCATGAAATATCTTCCAACTGGTATAGAAATGTTTGAATGCATCCCCAGAATCATCTTAACAATTTTTTCCTGTGCATTTTCCTTCATTATGGAGATCTTTGAATAAATTATTGAGATCTTTCTGTCTGCTGATTAGAAGACTATTCTAAGAATTATCTAGGATATCTTTGTGATAACACCTAGTGATTTATTTTTTTTCCCCATTGTTTCCAGGTGTTTGGCATGCTTTGACTTGGAATCTGAGAGAAAAGCCATTGTCTTTTTAGAAGGTTTTTTCATTATCTAGGGATGCCTGCCAAGGGTACTTTCATGATTATTTTTCTATGTCTAGATTAGTTGTTCTTTTTCGCTTGTTCTATGAAAGACTGTTTTTAGACTAGTTACAGCCTGGTTTTTTTCCCCTTCAAGTTCACACATAAGGCATTTTTTTCTGAAAAGATTTTTCATGGTTTTGTGTAGAAAAAACTAGATACTTAAGTTTCATTTATGAAATCATTTGAATGTCAAGGGTTGGACTTTTATAGTGTATCACTAATGTCTATACATCTTTTCATAACAATTTCATTATTGTTACTTTCAGACCCTTTTTAGAGCTTCTCTTCCACATCCGACATCTGACTGTGACTTTGCACAATATGAAACAAATATGCTTATTCCTGGTATCGACTTGTTCTCTGATCGCTACAGAGCTGATATCTCCACTGTAGTTGCAAGTCTGAGTTTCCTTATGCTTGAACTACATTGTGCAAAACAAAACTTAATAGTAAGTATTATTTTTACGCTCTGGATGTGAACACTGTTTTTTTTTCTTATTTTTGTGTGTGTGTGTGTGTATTCATGAGAACTCAGAAGCTCTAGCAAAATACCTGCACTGTTAGGTTCTGTGGCACAGAGATAGAGGCAAAGTCTAGCTTGCTGCCTACAATTTTTAGAATATACAGGGTACTTGTTTATTCAGGAGGATGACACTACACGGTCCACTTAGCTTAGGCATTTTAGAGGAAATTTCCTAAAATATACACTTTGAAATAGACTGTACTGAGAATTACCTTAGATGCAGTATGTCCAGAATGCTCTCAATAATTTTACTCTCACATTCAGTTAATAAAAGTATTTTATGTCTTTCTCCTTCTCACATTCTCTTATTCCTCTGTATATCTGTATAGAATGGTTTTACAACTTCCCTCTTATGTTGATCATGTGCTTATTTCCTCCATTTAATTGCTGACCACTTCTACTTCTTTCAAAGGAGCAGTGCTGGACATTGGAATAAATAAATTTAATTGCTTACTAGTACTGAAAAAATGTGAATTTTACCTCTGTTCTGTTTGGTCCTGTATGCTATAGCAGATTTTCATAGAATCATAGAATGGTTAGAGTTGGAAGGGACCTTGAAGATCATTGAGTTCCAACTCCCCTGCCACGGGCAAGGACATCTCCCACTAGAGCAGGATGCTCAAAGCCCCATCCAGCCTGGCCTTAAATACTTGCAGGGATGGGGCAGAGTTGCCCCTAGTGAAGCCATGTTGTCTGTCTCCAATCACCTCCTTGTTTTCCATGTGCCTTAGCAGAGATTCCAGGAGGATCTGCTCCATGATATTGCCAGGCACTGAGGTGAGACTGACCGGCCTGTAGTTCCCTGGGTCTTCTTTTTTTTCCTTTTTTGAGTATCAGGGTAATGTTCCCCTTTTTTCCATCAGCGGGGCCCTCACCAGATTGCAACGATTTCTCAAATATGATGGAAAATGGCCTAGCAACTTCATCCACCAGTTCCCTCAGGACCCATGGATGGATTTCATCAGGTCTCATGGACTTATGCACCTTCAGGTTCCTTAGGTTGTCTCGAACCTGATCTTCTCCTACTGTGGGCAGTTCTTTTTCAGAGCCCCCGTTTCTTTCTTCCGTGACTTGGGCAGTACAGTTAGAGCCCTTGCTGGTGAAGACTGAGGCAAAAAAGTCATTCAGTAGCTCAGCCTTGTCCGTATCCTGGGTGGCCAAATCTCCTGTTTCCTTCAGGAGAGGGATTCCCTAGTCTTGCCTTTGTCCCTGACATGTCTACAGAAGTTTTTCTTACTGTCTTTGATGTTCCTGGCTAGATTCAGTTCTGTCTGGGCTTTCACTTGCCTGTCATGCTTTCATGTCAAGTGATTGTTTTATACCTCTATAAATCAAGTCTCAGCATGACAGAAAACTCTCCAGCAGAAAATATAGATAGTTTTCACCTGCTTTAATGAGTTGGCTCCACTTATGAAAAGGTCCTGGAAGAGCCAGTACAAGGGAGGGGAAAAGATTGCCTGGCTTGTGGCAGGGAAGTAAGAAAATGTTAGGGGATGGAGATGGAAGAGGAGTTAGAGAGGAGGAGGCAGCAAGATGTTACCTCATTTTATCAGAAAGCAATTAATGGGATTGATTTCTTCTGAAACTTCAGACTAAGTGTCTGTCTTACCTCCTATTGTTGCTTCTTCCCGTCCTGCTTTACTGGAGTACACTTTGTTATTAAATTTTGTCTAACAGCCCTCACTATAGGAGATCAAATGAGATCAAGGCAGTTACCTGGAAGCAGGGACACTTAATTTGACTGCTTGCTTCACATGCCCGTGCACATTTTTGATTCCTTCTGCACTTGTACTAGCAGAATATAGATCCAGGTCATAGATCATGGTCAGAGCAATTGTGGTTTCAGCAGGATGAGAGCTTCATTTCCACGGAATGCGTAATGTGTGGGAATGTTTTGGACAGTGGGCGCTAAGTTGATTTGACACTTAAATCAAAACACATCAAGATTGAAGTTGTATTAAATATAAGACTTCAAAGACTAATTGCGTGGAACTACTTCAAATATCAGTTTGAAACAGCACAGGTACAATTAAAACATTTGCCTCAGGCATTTGTAATCCAAATTCAGAAGTATCAAGCTACTTTATGAAAAACTGAAAGTGCATTTGGCAAGAAAGTAACAATGCTGTTAGCATTTTCCACGCTTGAGGATATTTTAAAATGAAGAAAAATGTTAAAGCTGAACAGTAATTACATTTTGGAAGTTCTTTCATTTTCAGTAAACAAATATATGTTAGTAAAGAATCTGCTTTTTCCAAAATATTTTATAATAATAAAAACCACCTTTGTGCATTTTACTAGAACTCAGTTTAAAAATGTTTTTTGTTAGTTGCCCCCCATAAAAATTCCAATTTGAAATGAATGCAAATAAATTTGTTTATAAGCCTCATCACCATCCAGTTTATTTTACAACTGGTATCATTTCACTTAGACAATTGCAAGACTTCATTGTATTTATTTGATAAAGCTCGCAGAATTCTATTATTCTGTTACTTAAACTGAAAAAATTATGGCATCAAAATGCCGACAATTATAGAAATCCTTTATATCAACATCTTTCCAGCAGGTTTACTCTCTAATGATATAGCAAAACCACCCATTTTGAACACAGAGGATAATGTGAGGAAACTTCATTTTCTACAGTGTGTCACACATAAGACAGTATAAGGCATTGGCTTTAGCCATCTGAAGAACTTTTAAACACATTTATCCTTCACAGAGCACAGGAGAAGTAGTGGTGATATGTGGCAGTGACGGGAGTGCTCTGATATTATCTCTATATTTGTGATACATAATTGCAATGCACATTTGTATAATTGTACCCATTATGACCTTTATAACTAGATGACCTAATATTTTCCTGCAGATTTTACCTTTGTTCACGTTATACCAATACATTGTTTCTGAGATTTGTAAGGACCCAGCTAAATGTATTGAAGGAAGAATCTTTAAGGTAATCAAAGAAACTCTCTTTTTATCACAGCACATTGTACTTCAAATAAACCTTTAATTTATTTGATAAATGCAGTTGATTGAATATTTCTTCATTTATCACTACTATGAAATGTAATTCTTTAAAGTTCAGGTGTTGCTTAGTGTTTCTTATTACAACAAATTGTAGAGTAGGACTACTTTCTAAATGCAATTACTATTTATATTCTCAATTTTAGTAGGATGTAGAGTTATTTATACAGTTTTACTGTTAATGTCCTACAGAGACTGTTAATTAATTTCTTTCCACTCTTCATTTCCTTAAAGATACGCTTATAAGGTTTTCCCTCTTAGATCCAAACTTTTTACTTGGTACTTTTTACCTTGTTCCACCATTCTCTTAAATGTTTTCTTAAGAGCAAAACAAATAATTTTTTATTCACAATATTAACTTCTGGATTTGTTTTCAATGTCATGGTGGAACCAGGTTGTCAGACTTCTGGGAACAGACTTTTGTCATTTCACTAAAGTTCCCATGTTGATTTGGGGTTTTGGGTTTTGTTATTTGGGTTTGTTTGTTTGGTTGGTTTGTTTTGCTTTGTTTTGTTTTTACTCTAGGTTGTTGCTTTTTTTAAAGGAATCTAACTTGTAGTAAAAGTTGAAGTATCATTGGTTTTAGATATTTTCAGGAAATGCTGATAAAGGTTAGGGAGAGTAGCTAAGTATGACAGGACTAAGATGAGTAGAATCTGTGAAGCAGATTCTGATAAAGGGCTGATCTTGGACTGACACTTAAAGCTCTAGCCAGTTGAATTAAATTATTTTGCTTCATCACAAGCAAGAATTTTTAAATAATACAGTTTTGGTTTTTATGTTTGTTTGTTTGTTTTTCTTTTTTCTTTTTACATGTGAAGGACCCATCTTTGAGGAGATGTCACTTACTTAGTAACAAAAGTAAAATATTTCTTTCAATTGAAGAACATTCTCCATCAATGCACAACTATTCCAGTAGCCAAATCTACTTGAAAATTACCTTTGAATACATGTTACTTTGAGCAGAAAGAATATTTGAAAATTATTTAAATCAAAGTCTCTGTGGTTTTTTTTTTCCCAGATTAAAGTACTTACAGATATAGGATTTTTTACGGAGGCCTTTCATGAACTGTCTTTGCTTTATTGTGGAGAGAGAATTCCATGGAAAATACCTGCAGGATACAGAGAAGTTGAACAAATGAAGGTATAACATCAAAATATAATACTCAATGTTCTTCATGAAATTGCAGATACTCCACATTTGCAAGTTATTTTACATGCCTAAAATAATCCTAAATTCCTTTCAATAGGTCAAATAGTACACACTGAATGACATTAATTTCTTTCACCAAACAGCAGGAACAAAATTAAAATCAGAAGCATTTGTGCTTTCTGTTTTATACAGTGATTAATGCAGATAATACTGTTGAAAAAAATAATGTGATTGCATATGTAGACATAAAAAATATAGATAGTGTTCTTAACCTTTTGATGGCAAAATTCCCACAGCCCCAGTCAGGAGCAAGGCAGCTGGGAGCCACCCAGGGCAGCAGCCCCCAGTCTGGGCCATCAGTACCTCTGTGGTGCTGGGGACCGGCCGAGGCTGGGCTGGGATATCAGCCTGTGGGTCAGGGTCAAGATCAGGCCTCATGAGGAGAACCGTGCTCAGAGACAACCCCAGGGTGGCCAGACAGGGCTGTGGGGTCTGGCTGAGGCTGGGCTGGGATCTGGACTTGTGGGTGGAACAGGTAGAGAACCCCCTTTTGACAGCAGTCTGCATTTAATGTGATTGTATAGCCACATTTTATACATGCAATAGGTTGATATTTCTAATCTGGTCATAATTAAAGGCTGGTGCAGAAAGGGAAATTCCTAACCCACCTCCATAACTTCACATGTGCTTCCCTTACCCTGTATTGCAGACAGTGAAGTGGCACTGCAGAGCAAACTGAGATTAATGAACTGGTTGGAAGGGATTTCCCAATGACACTTCCATATTAACTGCACGGGAAGATAAGAAACTGAAATCTAGTGATTTTCCTCAGAGCACAAGCTACATTACATTCTCTCTAGAGAATAAAGAGTCATAAAGAGTTATCAGCATCCTCAATGGAGCTGGTTCTGCAAAGCTCCCCCTGTTCATGGCTACAGTGAGGAATGCATTTGCTCCTAAATGATGCTAATCAGGTTAAAATGCATCTTACATTCCTTCCTGAATTTGTATATTGTCTTACGAGCTCACAGAGCTCATCTTTTTCTAACTAGGTTCACAGGTGAGTGTTCAGGTGAACAGCAGAGGAGGTTCAGCATTAGATCTCTGATCAGGGTGTTACACATGGAGAAGCTAAGTGACTGTTGGACTTTTGCACAGCTCAGTAAGAAGCACCCACGTTCTAGGGAATGACAGAGATGATAGAGGGCTACATCTGGAGTACAGAGTTAATAAAAGAGCTAATAAAAACACGTAGAACCCAAGTGACAGTTGTGTTTAGAGGTCTCAGTTATGACAAAGGCTGGAAATTATCTTGATTTCTGCCTTTTCCTTCCCCTCAGGAGACTGATTTGTCTCCTGCTGAAAAGGTCAAGTGTTTTGAGCAAGGACTAGAATTAGGGCTAGGGTACAGAGAACTGAAGCACATATGAGTAAAGAGATAGTTTTCAGAGCCCTCAAGGAGGCTGAGGACTCGAGTTCATCTTGACCTTTAGCTCTTGTTCTATTCACAGATCTGTGCTCTGGTGAAGAGCAGAGGTGGCATGTGCTAAGTCTGGAATTAGATTGAGGTTCAGAAATGTAAAGAACATAAAGGCAATTGATAGTTGGTGTCTCTAGAGCGCCTACAATTCGGAAAAAGATTTGGGTTTGTTTATTCCTTTTCTCTCCTTGTTTCAAGTTGAAGAATCCTGGTGAATGGCGTAGGATGTCTTGGGTTATGGGTCAGAAATGTGAAGCCCACAGAAGCCAAGTAATTGTTGGTATTTTCAGAGCCTTCAAAGTATAGTTGAAATGCACTACACTTGTCTACTGCTCTGCTAACTCACTTATTTATACTCATATTGTAGGTTATTGCTTATTTTTGGTTTTGTCCACTTTACAGGCTTTACAGAAGTTTGACTCCTCAAAATCTCTCCTGACCATTACAAATTTACAGGTAAAAGATCTGACAGAGCTAAAACTTTTATGCTGGACATAAATATGTATTTCTCTGGCATCAGTTAGAGATTATTTGGTTCAGAAAATATACTTGTTATCAGTAAAAAGTGATAAATGGAAAGCATATTCTCCCCAGGAGTTTACCATTTCCTAAATTTTCAATTTTATTGCTGACCTCTCAAGGGAGAGACAAGACATTATCACAATTTTTCACACAGGAGGACCTAATAGGTACAAATTTGTGACTTGTCTGTGCAAAGTATACTAGTAGAATTATTCCAGTTTTGTCATGATATGTAGGAACTGGTGTTTATCCTGCTAAAATACTGAGATTATCAGTCATCCAGCTTCATAATTTCTATCGATCAGAGCTGTCTGCATATATTTGTCCTAATTCAGATTGGGATTGAAGTCCATTTCTGGGGGAAAAAAAGCCCCAAAACAAACCAGAATCTGTAAACCAGTTAATGAACAGTCATTTCTCATTTTAATTAAAATTGCTTATTCATAAATGATTTTTTGTGTGTTCAGTTTTAATAATTTTCTTTCACTTGCCTTGTCACAGATCCATTGAACCAGTAGGAGTAAATGTTAACAGAATGTGAAAAAGAAACTATACCATAAAACCAAAACTGATAAAGTAGAAAAAAAACACCTATTTTTTCTCTCCACTTTTGCCTCCTTTGTTTACAGTAAACTTGTGTGTCCTCTACAAGAGTCGATATTAGGAGACAGAAATGAGATTTCTATCTTGACAGCTTTTGATCTCACTAGTTCCAGATTTATTTTGAAGTTGTGCTTTATCTTGAGCTTTTGATTTGAACACTTTGCTGTCTATATGGGATTCTTACTGGTCTCCTTATGATTTTGAAAAGCTGTGTAGACTTTCAACTTCTAAATTTATTAATCTAAAGTAAGAATATTTGTCTACAATGAATAACAAAAAGATTCTATGAAATATGCTAGAATGGGCTGATACAAGAATCTTTTTCCTTGCTTAATCTTTCTAGTCAGGGTGAATTGTAACAACAGGCTTTCCTTTGAGAGGAGGTTTTTGAACTACAGATTTACATACCTATTTTTTGTGACCACCTTAGTTCAAAGAGTGCTAAAACTAAGACTCACACAGAGTAATAGCTACCACTTCATAGATGTTCCTTCTACTGGAAAACTGATTACTGAGGCTGTAGCGAGTGCTACTAAGTGGTGAAGTATCTTTGGAAAGGAAAACAGCAACTCATCCATATGAGTAAGAGTATATTACTAATATTATTCATGTTAATTGTTATAAATGTCATTATTAACAGAAGCAGAATTTTCTCGTAGGTACTGGAAGACATATTTAATTGGAGTCTGTCTTTAACAATGGTGCCACTGTGCAACCAACAAATTATGCATAAATTGACCTTAGCCAAAATGCATTTCATCATTTGCCTTTCTGCCACAATAAATAATATACCTGAAAAAGTGGAAAAATACGTCTATTCTGTTGATAGCAACAGCTGGAAGGAGCCAAGCACAATGACAAAATCAAATGTAAAAGGTAATTATAAGAGTGGTGGAGACATGCATTTATTCTGCAACTTGTTTCAAGCATAATTTTTCCACTTTTAAGTGCATATGCATTAATGTGTCATATTATAAACAATATTCATATTAAATGCTGCTGGAAAAATTAGTCTTAATTGAAATAATAAGCATTAAGATTTTGTCAAGATTTTTAAGCTAATATCTCTAATGCTATTAGTGCTGTATTCCATTCTTCCTCACTTATTTTTATATTGAAAGTCTCAATTATAAGTAGTGAAAAAAATAGGCATATTTTTCATATAACTAAGAATGCTTTGGTTCTTCATCTCTTAGCTGAAATTTCATCTGAAATGTATTTGACAGGTCATGCTGATAAGAAGTCAAGACAACAGGAACAAAGAGGCACAATGATGCAGCTTGTAGACTGTAAAGATGACTTAAATATGGCCAGGCTGAAGGTAATGTTGCTTTTTAGGAAAAAAGTCTTAAGAAACTGCAAACTGTTCCAAAAACATTGCTAATGCTTTTAATGTAAAAGAAATTATGATGGGAGGATGGAATGAAAAAGGGGAGTAGAAATTTCTGTTCCTAATCTGATTATAATCTTAGCAGTCGTACATGAAGGCTTGGTGATTTTGTGCAGTTTTTCAGATGCTCTAGTTTATGCTATATAAACGTCCATGGGAAATACTGTCACAATGAGATCACAGTATGACTGTTTTACCAACAAAGATAAAGACTAAATGGGATTTCAAGAATAAAATCATCTTCTTTTAAGAGGGTAGTGCCTATAGAACATCAGAGACTTTTTGATGGGGCAGTACCCTCCATAAATAAATGGAACCCCCTTCTCTACCATATATGAAATATCTCAGTTTTTTCATATTCCTCATTTTCATACTTTATTTTGAGAAAATGTAAAACAGCTTCTTAACTTATTTGTTTGAAGGGGTTTTGGGTAATTGGTTGGTTGATTTGGTTTGTGTTTTAGTTTTCCTTTGTTTTGCTTAAGTGTGAACTTCATGGTAGGCAGTTTCAAATCACAGAAGACCAGAGTTGAGGGAAGACATATTCTGCTTTCAGAGGGGTTTTCCACTTTGGAAATATCCACTTTTGGCTGTTGTTACAAACAAAGTGATGTAGAAAATACATCTGGAGAAATGGAGGATGATTTTGTGTGGCAATTCCTATTGCACCATAATCAAGTTTTAGTACAGTTTGAAAATAACTTGAAAACAGCATATTGGAAATAACTAAGCTAGAAATGTTAAGTTATTTTGAATAGGACTTGTTTAAGAAACATAATCTCTTACCCTTCTAATTTTTTTATAACCATTCTGTTCTTTTGGGGGTTTGTCTTTTGTTGTTGTGTTTTTTTTTTTAATTTTTAAATTACAGCTTTGAATCTCATTGAGGAAACTGGTTAAAAAAAAAGATATTGGATGATACAAACCTTTGAATTATTTTTAAATTATTTTGAAAGCCTATGATTGAGATTGCATTTAAAATTAACTTATTTTGGATTTGTTTTCCACAGATTCTTACAGGCTTTTTTTTTTTCAGAAAGACTGTAAGTTACAGGTGAAGTTTCAGGATGCGTAGAGCACTCAAGGATCTGCCAAAGTATAGATAGAAAAGAATGCAATACTCTACAACATCTTTCATGTTGTATTTTAATATTGTACTGTTTAAAATTACTAAGAATAGTAAGAAGTATAGTATAAAATTATCAAGTATAGCTGTAAGATAAAGACCGAAAAATTATTGAGCAATATTGCTAAGCTGTAAAATACATAGTTAAGCATAAATTGCAATAGTACAGGCACAGTTAAAACATTC
Source organism: Jacana jacana (assembly GCA_013400555.1). Classification (NCBI taxonomy): domain Eukaryota; kingdom Metazoa; phylum Chordata; class Aves; order Charadriiformes; family Jacanidae; genus Jacana; species Jacana jacana. The sequence goes on along the minus strand of VZTM01030390.1, from coordinate 17,730 downwards.
AGTGCATTGAATCTGTAAAACTGAAAAAAGCAAAAAGAAACCCCTGCTTTTTATAGAAAAGGCTTATTATATTCAAGTTGATTTGTTTTAGGGTGCAGTGGTAGTAGGCTGTAATAGAATAAAATACATTTTAACCAATTCTTTATTTCTTTAATTATTTTTTTAAACCATGCAATGCTGTGTTCTTCTCTAGGGGATTTTATTGACAGAAGCTGAAGAAAGTCTTAGCCATCTTGTACAGAACATACAGGACAAGTATGATGGTGAGATCTCTCAGTGTTCTGCTGAAGATTTAGAGGCGCTTATTGAGGCCAAACTTCAGCTTGCTGCTATTTCTCAGCAAAGGCATCAAGCAGCTTTCACGTAAGTAATATTGTGCACAACCTTACATTGCACAGCCTTGACTACAGAAGAAACAAAACCAACATCCAGCAACTTTTTCTTTCAACTCTTTATGTCTTCATTAATATTCTAAATCTTAGTAACCAGCCATAAGAACCCTCTAGGAAGTTACACAGGCATTTCTTTTTTTATTACTGCTTTATTTTACTTTTTGAAAGATCGTAAAGTATTGGCTTGTGATTTCTCTGTGAGGTGTTTTTGTGATATAGTGTTAGACAAAGTCAAAGAAAAAACTGCAATGTTCACTGTTTTTGTTAAAGTATGTACCCATTAGGTCATAATGGTTTTTATAATTTTAAAGTGCACAGTGGAGCACTAATGTTATCTCTGAACTACTGAATTGTGATTTGTTCTAGAATGTCCTGTGTTATGGTTCTACAAGAACATTTCCTGTTGATGTACTTACTGGTGTCAAATTAAAGTGCTAAAGCTATACTTTTAAAATTAATTGGATTAAAAAGCATTGATGTAAACTTTAACATGTAAGAATAGATTTTAGTAGGCATTACTTACTGGGAGTGTGTAAAATACTCTTCTATTTACCTGATCTGCCAAATATTTTCTCCAAATTACAATTTCCAAATTCTGTGATGTTTTTGAGGTTCTGATTTTTTTTTTTTAATAATTTCGTGAGATTAAAATTATGCTGTTCTTTTAATACATGGGGCACACAGGAATAAATTAACTCTTTGTAGAAGTTACATTCTGAATGTTGTTTTGCTTTTTCAGCTAGGAGGATTCTTCTGTGTAGCATATCTGTTATTTGAATTTTATTTGTATATGAAGGATAATAGTTTAACAATATATAATTTTTCATAGAATCATAGAATGGTTAGAGTTGGAAGGGACCTTAACGATCATCAAGTTCCAACCCCCTGCCCTGGGCAGGGACACCTCCCACTAGACCAGGTTTGCTCAAAGCCCCATCCAGCTTGTCCTTGAACATTTCCAGAGATAGGGTGTCCACAACTTCTCTGGGCAACCTGTTCCAGTGCCTCACCACCCTCACAGTAAATAATTTCTTCCTAACATCTAATCTAAATCTCCCCTCTTTCAGTTTAAAACTGTGACCCCTCGTCCTATCACTACACTCCCTGATAAAGAGTCTTTCCCCATCTCTTTTGTAGGCCCCCTAGAGGTGCTGGAAGGCTGCTTTAAGGTCTCCACAGAGCCTTTTCTTCTCCAGGATGAACAGCCCCAACTCTCAGCCTGTCTTCATAGGAGAGGTGCTCTAGCCCTCCAGTCATGTTCATATTTTATTTTCTTTAATTAGTGTCAAGCTCTTTTTATCTAATTAGGTTGAAAAGTCTTTAAGGGTACAAATTGTTAACTACAGATTAAGTGTGTAGAGCTGCAGCACTGTCACTTGCTAAACTATACTGAGATCAGGTAGAATATAGTCAGTATTTATAATTTTTGTTTGGCCTACTCTGACTGAACACACCAAAATTATTACAGCAAATCTTACATTATAGTAACCACCAAGCAAAAAGCAAAATTAACATTTGTTTATTGTTGAAATATTGGTGAAGATTTGCTGCAAGAGTCCTACTGATGAAGTGGTAGGTGATTCAGCTGGCCAACAAACCAGTCTGAGGGATGATTTTTTCCTTTTTTACCCAATTAACAAAAAAAAATAAATTTCTTGTATGTCAAAGGCAAACTGTCTTCCTTCTCCCAGTTGTCTTAGGTAAATAAACAAACACCAAACCAGATAGCCTTTAAACAGCACAATTCCTTTTTAACTGCTATGGTACAACAATGAAAAAAAAAGTAAATTAACAAGGACAGGAGCTTCACAATTCTGTATAGATTAGTGAACTGAAAACAGTAAGAGTACTTCAGCGTGGTGTTTGATCTGGGTTTTGTTTATGTTATTTTATAAGTTTCCCAAAAGTTCATATATTAGGACAGCAATAAATTAGTTGTAATGGCATCCGTGAAGATGGGAAGTAAGAACTTGCAGGTTATTTGTTGACATTTCTCGTAATGAAATATGGATCTTTCAGTGCCTTTTGTATTAGATTAATTTACCAGAAATTTGTCAAAGAGAAGGCAACAAATCACTGGACAGTGACCTCATGGTGCTTTTGAGTGCCCTGTGGATTTTATAGAATTGTCATATTAGTAACTGAAGGACCAGTACCCTGACTGATGAAATACCTTGTGCATAAGCCCAAGTTAGCTTGATACGAGGCTTGGTAAAACCTGTGTTAGTAGAGTTCGGACCCAAACTTTCTCACCCTTCTAAACTGGTGGTATGCAAGCCATTTTCAGTGCAGGACCTTTTTATTTGACATGCAGTTATATCCTAGAGTGTACTTCCTCTCTTGGCTTATAACTTGTCCCAGACAGAAGAAACTTTTTTAGAGTATAATCGGTTCCAATAGATGTCAAGCATTCTATGGATCATTTTTTTGGACTCTCAAATTCTTGATGGGTGTTTAATGGGCCTTATATATTGATAGTGGTCAGATAACAGGAGAAAAAGCGACCGCAAACAACAAGCAGAGTAAGGGTTTGGGTTTTTTTAACCTATTTTACAATTTTATTGCACTGCCATCCACGGAAACTGCTGATATATCTGCCTCGGATACAAATGAAACATTCCTTCAGACAGCTGAATGTTTCCTGCCTGCCAGCCTAGACATCAAACTTTGCATGATATTACAGAAATTCATCATTTTTTTCCTTTGGCAAAATGACTTAGTGGTGAAATTGTTATAGTCAGCTGTACTTTCCTATTTTGATCATCTTGCCACTTTCTGATTCAGCTGATAAAAGGATGTGTATTTTGTCAAGGGAAATATATAGACACATCACTCTTGTTGACAGCAGAAGAGGGTCACAAAAATTTCATCAGGGGAAGCTTCTACATTACAGCCTCTGTCTTGCAAAAAATTTATGCCTCAGAATAAGATTATGTATAGGACTAATTTGATTGATCTGAAGGAGACTAGTTAGATGGTGTCTCCCCTAAGCATGTGAGGTTTGTAATTACAAAAAATATATGCTTGTCTGCTTATGTGAATACATTGCTGCTTAAAACAACACACGTATGAACCTTTGGGCTCATGGTATACATGTTACTCATGAAATTTATATGTAATCATGTAGGTAAAAATGGCCTCATTTTCAGAATTACTAAATGTTGACAACAAGAGTTAACCAGAGGCAGTGGTCCTTAGGAAGTTAGGTTAATTTTCCGTACAGGCCAGTATATACTCTTGGGTGTTGCACCTTCCAACTTACTTGAGAAATGTTAGCCATCCATCTCAAACGATGTTTTGAAAAATATCAGTCTTTGCGGGAATTTTAACTTTGATGCCTGGTTTCAAGGGAAAACTCTTCATAATAAAAAGAAAGAAAAGCAGTTGGGATATTTCACTGCATTATCCTTACTGTCTCTTTTGCTTTTATAAGCAAATTCTGTTTCATATTTTCCATCGTTAGAGAGAAAGTTATCATCAAATTCAACATTGATTTATTCTGGTTTCATTTTTGGAATAAAACTGAGGTAAAGGCATGATGAAGGGGTTTCATAAGGATTGAATTCTGAGAGCTGAAAGGCAAGATATTAACAGTTTTGATTCTCATTGTTACTTTGGGTCTATTTGTGCTGAATTGGTGTAATCCATCCAGTTCAGCATCACAAAAACAGCAAGCAGGATAGAAACTGAAATGACAGGAAGACTTTAACTACCCTCTTATCTCTGGAGGTTATCCATCCTGTGGTTAGATACGTGTTGGCAGAATAATGTGAGTAATTTCAGAGTAGTGCTCCTCGAGTTCTGACTTCTTTGTGCATAAATCAAGAACTTTGCCCTTACAGCAATTAATCTAGAACTTCTCAAAAGTAGTAAATTCACACAGAGTATTAATCTCTCTTGCATTAAAAGCTCTTTACAGTGCTCTGGCAGTGTAAAAAGGACTTAAGGTGTTCAGAAATTATTTTATTCTTTTGCTTCATAGCAACCAGTCTCTATGTAAGTCTCTTACAAAGACAGCACAGATGAGAAGTTTTGTTATACATTTTTAACACTTAACCTGCTGAAAAAAATCTTTAAGAGGTGAGCTTAGGATACCCTCAGATACTTTTGTGACATTAGGAAACTATGTTTCAGTGGGTAGAGAATAAGTAGAATTGTAAAAAAAAACACCCAACCCCAAAATTGTTTTAGAGAAGGGTAAGAAAGTCGAGATGGAAAATTAGAGACAGAAAACTAGTGCCATGAGATGGGTTTTGGCGCTTTTCAGAATACTTTGAGTAGTGTGTTCTTTGAGGAGCAAATCCAGTTGTGAAAAAGAATTTCTTGCTATGTTGGTTTTGCAAACATCTTCATATCATGAAAATAACACTATACACAGTCTGCTGTGCAATTCTTTTGTTCTACTCAAGCAAAAGTAGGTTTCTGATGATAGACATCTCTAATGTAGTCAGAAATGAAACATTTATTATAACAAAACCATAAAATCGCAATTATAATTAATATTTTTAAATAATGTTTTTCTGTATCAGTGTTGCTTTGGCTTTCTCTGCAATTCGACTTCTCCAAGATGCAAAAATTTTTCAGATTGAAGAGACAGATTTTCAAGAAGAAAAGGATGAAAGGGAGTGTTCGGTATGTGCACATATCTGTTTTAAACTATAGTTTACACTTACTTACTATACATACTATACTATAGTATACTTTTATATTGACTATACTATACTATTCTTATAAGAAGTCTTGTATTAAGTGCAACAAAGGCAACGAAGTGCAATTAAGTGCTGGTGAGAGGCCTGGAGAATAAGGCTTATGAGGATCGATTGAGGGACTTGAGCTTGTTGAGTTTGAGGAAGAGGAGGCTGAGGGGAGACCTCATCACTCTCTACAACTGCTTGGAAGGGCATTGTAGAGAGGTTGGTGCTGGTCTCTTCTCACGGGCAATGAGCGACAGGACAAGAGGGAATGGCTGCAAGCTGCAGCAGGGTAGGGTTAGGCTAGACATTAGGAAAAAGTTTTTCACAGAAAGAGTGGTCAGTCAGTGGAATGGGCTGCCCAGGGAGGTGGTGGAGTCACCCTCCCTGACTGTGTTTAAGAGTAGATTAGATGTGGTGTTGAGGGATCTGGTGTAGGGGAGAACTTGTAGAGTAGGGCTGATGGTTGGACTTGATGATCCCAGGGGTCTCTTCCAACCTAAATGATTCTATGATTCTATGATTCTAAGTGTTGAGTGGTTTTCAGAACACTAGAACATAGCATTCCTCTGTATTATGAGATTACCACTAACCTAGGGAGAAAATGATGTATGACACATACAGCTGCTTCCCTGTTGTATATTCAATATGGCTATAATCATCATTTTAGGGTTAGGAATTACAGGTTTGATTTGTATACTCTCAAATGCCATTACTGAAAATCTTTTGTTTTGAAAAAAAAACCCTAACAAACACAAAGTAGAAAAAGTAGCTTTCAGGTGAAAATCTTGTATTATTCATTTAAGGTATTTTACGTCTTTTGTTTGAAAACCTACTTCAGAATATCTTCTTTCAAAGAGCCAAACCAACCAGTTCACATCATTGCTGTGTTCCAAATTTAGCAAGATTTCAGCTGACTTCTGTGGTCGTAGTGATAGGACTGACTTATACATACTTTGAAAATCTGGTGTACAAAACTGATTGGTTATTCCATACACGTTCACTCTCAAGCACAAAGTAGGTCAAATTGACCTGCATGGACAGAGCAATTGAGCAGTGAGGCCAGATTTTGTAACATGCAGGAGGAGAGTGGACTTTCTTGCATGCAGTGCAATTATTCTCTGTCTGTGTTGCATATCAGGGTCTTCAGTCTTACTGCACTTCTACATTTTCTTAGGACTGCCCAGTAGCCAGTAACTGAGTTATGGCTATCTTTTTTTCCTTGTTTGCATCAATGTAAGTAATTCATGATGATTTTTAGTATAAGTGAAACGCAGGTGGTGCCATGTCCATTTATTTCTCGCTGGACCAAATCTTGAGAATATGGATTGGAAAATTTTAGTATTAGAAAGACTGTTTACCATTCATGAAAATGGCACAGGAAGTTGAGCTGAGAACTCTCACAAACACTTCCAGTACTCTATTACATTAATATTTACTTCTAATCCCCAGGAACACTAAAAACTAGAAATCAAAATTTAAAAATTTCTTTCTAATCACAGTTGAGGTATCGGTACTTGATATTGATCCTGCTCCACAATTAGACTTTTGTGTGCCTTAGAGTTTGGTGTAATGGACTAGTTGGAGACCAATAAAGTCCAAACTGTTAGAATTATTCTCCAGGACACATAGAGTACGTGGATATATTTGTGAATTTTCCCATAAAAGCTGATTTAATTTTCATTTGTTACAATTCTTTTTTTTCCCCTGTATATTACAAGTTAATAATAAATGGACTCCTGATATTAAGAAATATCTGTCAAATAAACTTCTGGTTATAACTATGTTATTATTTGTAATGTATTTATTTGATTCATTTCAGACTGATTCTGCCCTGCTGCTTTGTTTGTAGTAAAGCAGGTGACACAGAAAGTAACGATTCTCTTGCTTTTGGAAATTTTTAGGACTCTTACGTTAAAGGTGTCCGACTGCCTGGCAGTATAACAGCGGAAGGTCGTATGAACCTACATCTGTGGCTAAGGTGTCGCACAACGCTAGTGACTGCACTACTAACACAGATACACGGCGTGTGGGATATTAAAGGTATTAGCCTCTTTTGGTTTAGGCTTTCGGAGAATAATGGACATGTGAGCCTATTAAGACACAATTCTTATTCATAAATAAATATATTAACATTAATTCTGGGGCTGTACTAACACTGAGATATTATTTGTCTTGAACTCGTCCAATACAATAAGGAAAATATATTTCTGAGTCCAATCTCTCCCTAGAGAATGTAAATACAAAGCATTATATTAACGAAAGCATTATATTAATGTTCATTTAATGATCATTATCTTTTGACAAATCACTTGTGTGTGAAAAAAATTCAAATGTTCTAATGTAATTAAGTAAAATATGGATGCTTGTTTTCAAAAACACTGTTGCTACATACTTATAGTTTTGTCTCAGAAGTTTTTTGTCACTTTTTATAGCTCAAATAAATGAAATATTCCTGTATATTTCCTAAAAGTGTTCCAGATTCTTTCTCTTTGAAGTATTTAAGTGAGACACTATGAAATACATTTTGATACAGTTTGATTATGAATAAAATGTTTTTCATTCCTTCCTTCTATGAACATAATATAAACTCTGATGCTCACTAAAATATCAAAATCACAGTCCAGGCCTGTAGCCAAATTCTTATTTAACATCTTCTGGATAATTCCTGTGAAGACTGTTACTATTTTGAAAGAGTAACTCGGATCAGATCTATGAATATGTAAAACATATTTTATGGGTAAGAATGACTATCTGATCTACAAAATCTAATTATTTATACTGCTGGCTTACATATAAAGAATGTACTTGGATGAACTTAAACCAAGTGCAGTTTAAAAACTAAGTGGTTGTTTTTTTTCTTTTGAAAGTGAATTTGGCACAGAATTGATGAAATGGTAAATGTGAAATCTACAATGTCAGATTTTCTTTTACTTTTTAATATAAAAGTGTCTTAGGAGAAGTAGAATATCCGATAAAGTCTTTTTCAACTGTATTTTTATTGTTCATATATTCTCTTTTAGAAAAATACATGGCTGAACGCAGAAGTGTGATACAAGAAGTAATACTAGAGGCAGAAGCCTTTGGAGATAGAGAAACTCAGGCTGAAATGATGGTGCAAGCTGCTATTCTTGACCTGCAAGAAAAACGTCCCGTGGCAGGCATTAAACTTCTTTTGGAGGTTTGAACACAAAGGAGAAACTGTTCACTTTTCTTTGATGCATTTTTCATGTAGCCAGAACAGCTGATGCAGGCATTAAATAAGTTTGAAACAATGCCTCTAAAATAGACTTTTTTTCACTTTGTGTGATTTGTCCTCATAAATAGACAGCAAAAGTAGTAACTATTTTGGTTTATGTTGTCTGTGTCCAAACAGAATACCATCAGTTTACTCCAAGAGGATACATTTATTTCCCCTCCAGCTTCTTTTACTCTTGTAAAAAGTATGCTTCTGCTGGCAGACATACTAACACTCCAAAGAGTAGAGGATACAGAACATTGCTCTTCTACAGTGGAACCATTAAGCTTACTAATTTTGGCACATGAGCTTACCATTAAAGCAGTGAGTATATGTTGGTGATTTACACAGCATTTGCAAATCCTTCCAGTGATCTTATCTATTCTGAAAGGTATTTCAACAATTCATTAAAAAGGGCCATTCCTTATTATTAACTGTTCACTTCAATTTTCCCTAGATTACATAGTGTGAAGAAATAATTCATCTTACCAAATTTATTTCTGCATACTTACCATGCATACTCATGTATGTAGTCTGCTATTTTCATACAATTTAAAAATGTTGAATGCTTGCAAAATATACATCCATACGTAAAAATTGAATTAGGTAGGTTGAGAAAAAAAGAGAAGTGGAACACTCACTTTTCCCATTTGAAATGAAGTGTGTGTTCATGCTCAGCACCTCAGGGAGAATGTACCAAGTTCCTAACTCTTGAGCATGCAAGTATAAGAATTTAGCTTTGTATCTTGGAATGATTTGAACTCGAACAACTCAATAAAATAGCATATTCTTTGTGATGCGTCAGATTGGCAGATTCCTACAATCAGTATGAAGAAATCATTTCCATGTAAAAATTTAAATAGACAGAAATTAAATAAATATAAAGACGTGAAATCTGTGAGAGGTATGGATATTAATAAACCATTTACCTATTGATGCAAAAATAGATATGCACGCCTGCAGTCTCTACCTGTTCTTGATGCAGTTTATAAAGAAAAGCTTTTGGATCAAATTCCTTCCTCATATTTCCTAATAGTAATGTAGTCCATTGAAATATTTGTTACCCCAAGTAATAAGCAATCATATGAATCACTTCAGACTCAGATTTCTGCTTGTGAGACTTGCAAGCCTTCAACACTTTACAGCATGTTCCCATTGCCTTATTTCCATGGATCTGACTGGTCCATACATGTTATTGTCTTTTTCTTTTCTGGCCTTTGTTGGATCTATTTGTATAAATGACAGTTTCTTTCCAGGGCTTGAGTTACTTGATTTGTGGGAGTGTGCTTTTAGAAATCAAAGCCTAACATTAATAAATCTGATCAAGAGTTAATTGAAATTGTTGTTTTGCTACTGAACTCCTCTGCAAAGAAGAGAAGTACAAACTGAAGTAAAGGACTTCAGGATTATAAAGCCCTTTTCTAGTGCTCTGTTATAAGACACATTCGAGTTCCAGGATTTTGCAGTATTTAACTTACTTTTTCAAACTGCTATTTAATTTGCTGTCTGTAACTTGGTTTTTCAAAGCATGCTCTTGTCATAGATTTTTGTTTCTGGAGAACCCATTGAACAGCAAATAGAAGACAGTATGTTGACTTGCCTGGCCCTACCTACAAAAAATATCTATTTGCCACATATCAACCTGCTAGCCCAAGTCAAATTCAGAATAGGTAAGAAAAATGCAAGTCATTATTATTGGTTTTAATTTTTCATTACTTTTCATACATATTTTATGAACAGCATATAGACTGATGCATCAGAAGTGATCTGTCTCAGTAGTAAATAAATTGTTTTCATTCAAAAAACGAATATTTTAAAAGACAACAGTAGCTACCTGTTTGGCTCTGTGCAATGTGTACAAGCAAGGTACAATTCTTACAGGAACCGTAATCAACAAAGGCTTAAATATTAATGTTAAAGCTTGATGAAACTAATGGGAACTTGAATTTTTTTTTTTTTAAGTGGAATTTAGTAATGCTTTCCCAGCTTCTGTACAAAGCATTCATTTTCTGAAAACTTCCTTTATATGTTCCATCTCTGTGGAAGTAGTTATATGGGAACTAATGATATCACATCATATGGGATAATAGTGATAATTCTCTATTCCAATAAAATCAGTATTTTTGATTGTTTTGATTTGTTATTTTTGACACCCTTTAATCCACAAGTTTTTTTGATAACTTTTGTTTATATAAACACTTGGAAATATGCTCAATAACAGAAGATGACCTTTAAGGTCTGCCTGAGATTTGCTGCTGTATAGGGATATAGGGAAATTGATATTATCTCCATGTTCCTTCTGTTGAACTAAATTTGGTGTATATATAACTTATAATGGAATAGAAAGTCTAGGAATCCCTTTGGTTCTCATTGTGGAGCAGCCTCGAAGTGTTCTGGATTCTTTCTTAGGAAGATACATTCCAAGACTGTATCAGTGCATCCCAACCAGTACTTTGCATTCAACCCTTAGGACTAGAATAACGGTAGTCCAGAGAAGTAAACACCCTGAAATGCATCTGCTGTGGCTGTCAGGTCTTCAGCACCAGTGGGTTTGCTTTAGAGATCTACTCTCACTGTACTTTACTGTTATTTACTTTGTTGTCAAAGCAGACATGGCCAGACACTCATAGTAATGGCTGTGTTTGACCAGTTCCTGTCTGAATCCACATGTTTTAGGAAGAGCCAAAGCGTACAGATAAATGTTGGGGAGTACAGTGTAAGAGGTATGCAATGCATCAAAGAAGGCTTTATATCTGGTTAAAAGAACAGGAAATTGGGAATTTGGAAATGCTCAGAGAGGTTTAAGTTTTGCCTACAACTGCCAAGTGAAATAAAGTTATGAAGTATCTTTCTGCTAGTCTTTCCTGATAGTTTGTGAAAAGATTGATTTGTGTAACCTGAGCTTGTTTAGGATGGCCTAGATAAACCTTAATAGCACCATAAAGTACTGAAACTACATTATTGTTCTGTATTTATATCCATTGATCACTCACATTTTTGAGAATTGGATTGTAACAGTAAATACAAACCAGCATTTGTTCTATAGATGTTAGTTCTTTTTGCATAAATTGGTTTTCTATTAAATAATTTACTAAGAACTGTCGTTTTTTTCTTAGGATGCACATTAGCTGAAAAAGTAGCTTCTGCGCCTGAAAGAGGAGATCCGCTGCAATGGCTACTTGCTCTCAAACATTTAGAATCAGCATTGAAGCTTTGCAGAGCATCTGCAACAAAAAAAATAGATATGGAAGCTGAAATTCTTTTTCATATAGGTAAATGAAGCCCTGTTTCTACATCGTGACTGCCTTCCCAGGCAATGTTATACCTGTGGCTTCTCTTAAAATGAAGACATTTTAATGTAAAAAATAGAACAGATGTGGGTATTTCTCACCCTGTCTAGCTGCAGATCTCAGTCCCGTGTTTAAGTTCACACCAGCATAGTTGAGTATGCATTACTCAACGAATAATTTCAAATGTGCAGTAGAACTTCTCCCACCTCCACGCTATCAGGGATCAAAGGGTGTACCAAATCACATTAAGACCACTGTAGAAAGCTAATTAGCTTCTTTGCCACAGTCTGAGCTAAAGAAGCTGAGAGGCTTATAAAGTATTTCTGAATGATTTAACAAAGCTAATGAATTACACGGTGTTTGCACGCATTTGGATTTTAGTGGCATTATGTTTTGCACCAGGAGGTGTTGACTTGTTAGGATCCCAGTGAGAGAGGCACTCAGACTCTGTAAAGTATCTCTTAAAATGCTGTTTATTGGAGTTAACACTATAAAGATAGTGAAAACAATCTTATGTCCCCATAGATGCTGCGAACCCCAAGCTGTGTAGTATTCAATGGGCTTTCAGTCAGGGTGTAGCACAACACAGAGATCCTGCCTGTGGAAAGGTTGTCTTTTTGGTCTGTTGAGCTGATAGAAGATTTTCTTCAAAGAAAACAACTATTCATCGTTTCCACTGCCAAACAAAAAGCATATTCACATAAGACTTCTTGCTGCACTTTTACAGAAAGGGCAGGTGGTATAACCACTGGCACTAAGAAGGTGCTGCCAACAGGCTCTTCTATTACAGCCAGCTGGCTATAGTTAACCTGTGGCACAGCACGACACAGGCATGAAAGCCACACTGTAGGTGCAGCACAGAACAGGCCCGTGTCTGTGCATTAACTCCTCCAGGTAAAACAATCTTCTGGTTATGATCACTACATGTTAGGAGTCATTATGATTCCAACTTCGATTCTTCTCACTATTCTATGAAGTACTTTGCTATACAAGCGTTGTGCAGTACATTTTAAACGACCTGGGAAAGACTTTGTTTATAAGGAAGAGAGTAATAGTGCACTGTGTTGTTTAAATTTCCTGGAGGTAAACAGGTTGGGTCTTACAGAACAAAAATACTAGAATCTTGAAAACCTGCTTTCTGTATTTCTTCCATAGGTAAGGTAGAACGCCAGATAACTGAAGCAGGCAATAACCAGTCATCTCGAGCTGCTGAAACCCTGTTGGAAGCTATAAAACTCAGCCAGCAACATGATCAAAAATTTGAGTAAGTAACTAACTATATAACTTTAAATTCATTTTAATCACACATGAATACAGCCTTTTGACAGTTTTCTGTGATTTGGTGTGAGAATTCTATTTTGAGGCACCCTTTATAGTTTGGAGAGTTCTCTTCTATTGCAGGATAGAACAGCTACTGGATACTTAATCTCTTATTTAAAACAACTGCTGAGAACATTTGAAAGCATATTTTAGAGTATAAAAAGTTACAGCTTTCTGTTCTGTGTTAAAATTTGTGCCCTCTCTGTCAACACCAGGAACAGAGCTATCAATTAAACCAGGGTTTTATTCATATTTCAGAAGATGAGCTGTGGTCTGCCCCCTTCCAGATAATGGAAATCCAACTTGAAAAGGTTAGCAGCCTGAAACAGTCAGAAGAACAGAGGCAGAAGGAGTGCAGGAAATGTGTTTGTAACAGATATCAGGACAGTGACTTTGGCATTAGTTATCAGCATAGAAGGTGCCTGAAGAGCTGAGCCAAACCAGCCAATAAATTCTGTCAAGCAGCTCTGATACATTGGACTTTACTTTTTTTTTAGTTTCTTGACCGGTCTTAATGAATAATGTGCCGTGTCTGCTTACAGAGAGTGTAAAGGCAGCAATTTACCTTGCTTGTTTGGGTATTCTGCTACTTAAGTTAATGAACCAGAACTCTGAACACAGAAGCAGTAGCATAGTAATAAACCTCTACAAGCAGTCAGCATGATGGAAGATAGTACAGAAATGGACTGTGGTGATGTTTTGCAAGTTTAATTTGCTACACTCATTTAATTTGCTACTGTCTCTCTAAAAGAATGTACAGCAACATCAATGGACCTTGGCGGTCTTATTTTAGAGAACTAAACATCCCGATCACTCTTATACAAGCCCTCTGATGTTATGGGATTATTTAAAGTTGTGTTTTTGATGTCTCATATCCTTTTTTGTTAGCAAGACTAGAAATGTTAACTAAATTGTCACAAACTAGCTGTAGAACTTGACATCTTCCCACTTAGTTCGCCCTATCTTGAACTTGTACA
>VZTM01030389.1:1308-12768 GCA_013400555.1 Jacana jacana | reverse complement strand
ATTTGAGACCTGTGTCTATATCTGAATAAATACAGAACCCTATTGACTGAGCTACTTCAAAAAATCTGTAATTTTCAGGCCTTATGCTCACTTCTTTGTTATAATGACAAAAGAAGAAATGCAACCATGCAATAGGGTTGTGCCTACTATGAGTGTGTGTGTTACGGGGTTTCATGAGGAGAAAAATGTATTAACAGACCAGGAAGGATTTTGTCAAACTGTTGATGTACAGTTTGTAGTCTCAGGGTGCAGGGATTACCTTTCCCTGAGATATCTGTACTGTGTTCACCTACACAAGATTAAAACAACTACCAGTTTTGAGATTGGCAGAGAATTTCAAGTCTCTGTCACTTTGATAGCAAATAGCAAACAGCAAACACTGACCCTCTTGTGTAGTGGATGGCCTGATCTGCTTCTTAGAGACACTCAGGGTAGTTTCATTAATGTGCTTTTCCAGGAACACAGGGTGCATTATCCTTCCTCTTTTCCTTTTCCTGAGGCATATGACAGTTGAGACTTTGGTCTTTTACTGCACATTGAATAAGTATTTGGAAGTGTTCTGAGACTTGCAGCATACCATAGTGTGTGAAGTTGCTTCTGAATTAGATATATATAGCCTGGTTGTCCATGACTGCAAGGGACAGGACTCAATGATCCAGGTAATTGTTTCCAATCCAATATTCTCCAGCATCCAGAAGTACAAAATAGCTGGTAGATGAAGGATGGTATTTATCTGGCCAAAAGCAGTCATGCACACTATAGGTGAGTGCCTACACATTTTAGCTGATCAGCTTGTGATTTTTTTATGATGAACTAGTACAAACAGGGACCTCTGTGGTCCATTTCAACTCACCTAAAGGTTACAGGTAAAATACTCAGATGAGTCACACCCTAAAATCAGGACAATTATTTTAAAGAAATTTAAGGGCACTTAGGTCATGGTTAGAGAATTACAGCATAAAGTTAGATGAAATTATTTCAGCTAGTGATACTTGGTTGGAATATAAATAAGACATGCAGAGCAAACCCTCTACTGTTCACTGGCAAGATACAGAGTGGAAGACTATTCAGTTTTTGACATTACACTTCAAGAAGTGTGTGGATTGATTGGAGAGAGTCTACTGATAAGTGAACCAAGAACTATGTGGAAAGGTTAAACAAAGGATAAGTACAAATTAAAGGAAAAAAGGCCAGGGAAAGGGAAATAGGAGAAAATAGACATTAATACTCCTCAGGTGTATGAAAAACTGTTAAAGAGACAATATTTTACTTCCCTGATGGATGCAACAAGAAACATGAATGTACCTCGCTGCAAGAAAGTGATGACTTGACCATTGCTATGTCAAGAGACTGTAGTAATAGGAAGTAGCCCCAGAGGATCAGTCTTCCCCAGAGCTTATCCCTGCTGCTGGAGGTGAAGAGCTTAACTGTGCCAAATCTCTGCTTAGTTCTGTATCTGCTGGTGGATGAGAGGGGGTAGCTAAAAATGCGCCCATCCACACCCTGTTCTCTTACCTCTGTGAGCCCCATTTCTCACTCTGTTCTCTTTCAATGTTGTTGAGCCATGTCTTTGTTCCCTTCTGCTGCATCAAAAGGGAAAAAGATTGATGCACAAATATAGACAGAAAATGTGCCCACGGCTCTGCTGAGAGCCCAGAAAAGGCTATACCATGCCAGAAGGACATATGGCTCCATGTGTTAAGCAGTGACTAGAATTTCCCTGCACTCTAAGTAAATCAATGGGGTTTGATATTTCACATACTTCTGATAGCAAGCTCAAGGAATGATGAAACAGCTGACTTTTGCTGCTGTTTCTTAGGCTTTTCAGGTGCTGCAGCAACTACTTATGTTGAATATTTAAGCACCTTCCTATTAGAGATCCCAATTTACTGATGTTCTGACAACTTTCCTTTATCTCTCACCCTTTCATCACTCAAAGTGTAAGAAGACAAGAGAAAGTGTGGGGAAAAAAGTCAGCCAGCATGTATTAAGAGCCCACAGAAATGCAGAACTAAAAAGGAGGAAGAATTGCAAATAAGCATGTTTGACTCCTTGCTGCTAACGTGCAAGTCAGAGTAAAAACAGCCAGAAGCAATCTGACCTGAATGAGAGAATACATGTGAGGACTGTGTCTGGTTAACTGAAAGGGACACATTTAGAGAGGCATTACCTAACTTATTGTGTTAAAACACATGCATATTTTTTGATGCATATTTTCAGTCCAGCATTCTAATTGTATAATTGTTTGGGTTTTGTACACACTAAGGAAAGTACTGTTAGAATGTCTCTGCTTGAGTCTAACACCGGTGTCTTTTCTGAGACCAGCTTGGGAGTTTTTTACTACTGAAAGAAGTGTGGAATCTGCGTTCCTGTATCATCTCCACTCTTAAAAAATGACACAAAATCTCTCACACCTTTCCCTGGCTCTCTTCCTTCTGCACAGGACCCAGTCAAATGGCCTCTTTGGACCCGTGATGCCTTGCCATCACTGCAATGACCCCCACAATGGCTCAAAAATCTCTGCCGATGCTGTAGGAGCCAGCCTGACCCGTAGTGCTTCAGATGTCCTTGCCTGTCATGTTGGTCCATGACAGAAAGGTGGCAGAAAAGCTATCATGCTCAAACAAATCCCTCCAAGCCTTTTCAGCTGAAGCCTCCTGAGCATGTTATCTAATGGTGCGTGTACTCTGTTACACAACCATTACAAGATGGTTATGAAGATCACATAAGAAGACACTTAAGAAGTCTGACACATCATGTGGGACTGCATGTCTAAATACTATTAAAAACTGCATGTGCAAATATCTGCCAACACACTTGTGTTGCAGAAGATGGAGGAAGGTTGGAAGAGACCTTTAAAATCTCCTATTCCAACCATCAATGTAACTCAGATAAAAATCATCAATAAAACACTACGTGTCTTTTAAATTACTCCAAGGATAGTGCCTCAACCACTTCCCTGGGCAGCCCATTCCAATACTTGATAACCCTTTCAGTGTAAAATTTTTTCTTAATATCCAATCTAAACCTCCCTTGGTGCAACTTGAGGCTATTTCCTCTTGTCCTATCGCCTGTGACCTGGGAGAAGAGATAGACCCCTGCCTCCTTTCAAGTAGTTGTAGAGAATGATGAGATCTCCCCTCAGCCTTCTTTTCTTGAGGTTGAACCACTCAAGCTCCTTTAGCCTCTCCAGACTCCTCACCAGCTTGTTGTTCTTCTCTGGACCTGCTCTAGCACCTCAATTGTCCTTTTTGTGATAAAGGGCCCAAAACCGGACACAGTACTCAAAATGGGGCTTCACCAGATCTGAGTACAGTGGGATGCTCACCTTGTGAGTCCTACTCACCACACTGTTCCGGATATGGGTCAGGATGATGTTGGCTGCCTTGGCCACCTGGGCACACTGCTGGTTCATGGTCAGCCGACACTTGACCAGCACACCCAGGTCCTTTTCTGCCAAGCATCTCTCCAGCCACTCTTCCCCAAGCCTGTAGCTCTGCATGGAGTTGTTGTGACCCAAGTGCAGGATGCAGCACTTGGCCTTGTTGAATCTCATCCCATAGGCCTTGGCCCATCAATCCAACCTGTCCAGATCCATCTGCAAAACCTTCCTGCCCTGAAGCAGGTCAACACTCCCACCTGGTGTCATCTGTAAACTGACCGAGGGTGCACCTGATCCCCTCGTCCAGATTATTGATAAAGATATTAAAAAGAAATGCTTCTTTCCTTGCCATTTTCCTGGGTTTTTTTGTCCTAAAAGTTCTATCTTTGCAACCAGGTTAAGACAGACACTGAGTTAAAAAAACTCTCGCCTCCTCAAAATTCAAATTAAAAGAATATCTGCAAAGAAGTATCCCTTGTTCATTTCTCACATGTACAGATAGGAAGTCAAAGCCTTAGGAGGGAGATACTTCTTACCTGGAAGATATCCTTAAGGTCAAGGACTTTCTACCTATATTTCGTTAAAGTCATCAATTATAAAGCTCAGACCTGGTTGCTGTGGCTACAATACTGACATACCTTCCTGGTTTCAAAATACTCTAGTCATTTAGTTCATTTGGCTCAGAACTATAGCTCTTCCTGCTTGTTTTAAGATTAAATAGGAGAGTCATGCTTCTTAAATTCACATAGAACAATGAATGAGAAAAGCATCTTGTCATTCATTTTAAAGAAGATTGAGATGGCTGTAGCACATAATTACTAAATTTAATGAAGTAATTACTTTTCAAATCGATTTCTAATTTCCTACAATTAAAAGTTCCCATTGTTAGTAATGGAATGGGAATAATAGCAGTATCTACAAATTAAAACTAGCCATCCTATATTGCATACTTTGTGATGTTGTATAAATCTATTGTGTTCTTTGCATGGAAACTGGTTCTTTGTTGAATAACACTCAAACCACTCATTCCTTTCTGTTGATGTTATCAGCTTACAATAACAGTTTATACTGTCTTTTCCACTACACTTCGGTATTCCATCTCTTGCCACTCTGGAAAAAGACCTCTGGGTCTCTATGGACAGCACAATGAAAATATCTGTTGACATGCACAGTGACAAGAAAAGCAAGCAATATATTAATCTTGGTAAGACTAGAAAATATTCACTAATCACTTCAGTGATATATATTGTCAAAACCGTCTTTAATTCTCTCTGTCAATATATATGTTGGAGACATGCCACATACCTCAGGATGTGGTCTGATTTTACCTACACATTTGCATCTGAAATTTCCAGCTTGGGGGAGTAGAAATTTCTCCACTTAAAACCTCCAATAGAATTAGGACAGTGAATAAGTTTGTGGACACACACAATGTTAGGGTAAGAAAAGACTATGACTTATGTGACTGTACAAAGATTTTTTCTCTTTAATGATTGCACTTAAAGATAAATAACAGGATATAAGAATTAGTGAGTACATTTTAGGCAACTTCCCCCCATTTTGTTGCAAATCTTTTGGCACATTCCAAAAGACTGAGAAGCCATCAGCCTTATTTAAGAACTATCATTAAACCTGACAAAAGGATTTTAAAAGTAAACCCCGCAATGCATTCCCTAGTTTTAATTACCATCAACAATGCAGCCAACTGGAATTACAAATAAATGAGGTGTTTATACAGCTGAAAGGCACCCATATTTACATTGACATGGTGAAAAAAAAAAAAAAGAATATGGCAAGGAAAATGTTTAGCATGTAAACAAATTCCTACCTTTTTTAATGGTAGACTTCCTGTTGATGCTATTCCTTAAATCTCTTGTAGCCAAAATCTTTGTACCTTCCTCTCGCCTGTCTGATGCTGCTGACTAAATCCCCCAAACTCTATTTGACTCTTATGTTTTGATTGACCAAGGATATCTGCAGTAGATGGACAGGATGTCAGCCTCCATCATAGGAGATGCATTTCCATCTGGGTTGTTTCTTCTGTTTAGATCTGTGTGTACCATCAACCATGAAAATTTTTGCCCGTTTCTATTCTTGTATACTGCAGAGAAGTGGTTCACCAGCAGTGTCAGATGGCTATTTGTCTCATTATGTTGCTGTGGAACAATATGTGTTTTAATCTGAAAGTACTTTTATTGTACTGAAGCCCAAAAGAAAAATGTTGGGTTTTATTTTGTTTTCTCTCAGACTGCATCTTATGCCAATAGCAAGTTAGGTGTAACATAGGATACAGCCATTAACTGTCTCTTCAGGATTCATCAGGTTTTTTTTTTAGCCTCTTTCTTTTCCTTACAATTCTACAGCTTTGTGTTATGTCTCAGCTTCTCTCTTCTGTCTGAGCAGAGAAGTGACTTTTTCTACTGGCTGCTCTTGTCTCAGTGTTTGGTTATTTTTGTCTTGATGTCATTTCGTGCTACCTGGATTAGATGTTTGAGCCTTCTTGTCAAACCAAAATATTAAACAGGAACAGGCTCCAAAGAAACCATAGTCCACTCCCCAAGGGAAGACATTTTCCTTGATATAGGAACCTTTGCAATACCTACAATGACACATTAATGTCTCAACTTTTATTTGAAAATTGACTTCTTTTAATCTTCATTGTCAAAATCCAAATTTAAACCCAAGGGTATCCTAAGGCTCAGATATTAAAAAAATCACCCAATACAATTACTATTTTAAAATGTCAAGAAGTTTTAAGATTAAGAATTGGTGTGTAAATGCTTAGATTTGACAGTACTGCCAAAAATGTGGACGTTTTCTGCACATGATGCCAAATTCTCCTTTCCATTTTTTTTTTCTGAAAAAAAGTTACTAGGCCAGTTTCCCTTGTTAGCTTCAGAAGCTGTCATATCATATAATAACAAATCAATAAAATAAACACATTCTGATTAATCACTTCAGGGTTATTTGATTGATCACACATTCAATTTGTTGAATAAATCAATGCAGGATTAGAAAGTCTTTCAAGCTAAACTTTTTTGAGACCCTGGGCTGGAATTCAGAGGAAAGTAAAGCCACTAGAAACCAGTGCAGTAGGAAGAGCAACTCTGTTGCTTTTTGTCAGCAAATTATGTGCTTGCTATTGCAAACACTTGATACATCTTAACTTTAACACAACTACTTTAGAAAAAAGCACTTGGCCTGCAAAAAATAATATTATTGTCAGTTATGCTATTTTTATCACAGTACCTCATTAACTGTAATCTGTGCTCTGTGAATTAGGAAATCTTTCATATTCATAAACTGACAGAAAACCAAGTTCTGATGCAGTCCTTATAGCCTTGTGTGTGCAATAAGACCATGAGTGCTTACCCTGAAATCCTGCCAGCCCAGGTACAGCCTCAGCTTTATGGGCTAGTGAGATTGTGGCACCAGCTCTTCAGCTAGGATCTAGCCAATGCCCTGATTTGATCATGCTTTCTTTGCTCACTGTCCTAACCATAATCACAGACTTAGCTCTGACATCAACCCTATGGAGAGATCCTGATACAGGGCAGAAGCCCAGTCACCTTGTGACACTAATTTATAGGGAAGTTTGGGATTGTATTAAGGAAAGGAACCACAGGGCTGAACTCTTGCTCAGCTTCTTTAATCTTCTGATCTGAGACAGACTACTGTGAACCAGTGCAGAGACTAGCTCTAGATTGTGAGGAAAAAATGGTTATTTTTTGTCATGGTGCCTTAGAGCTTCCAATCAAGAAGGAAAAGTAGTGTATAATGGAGGAGTACTTGCCCTCCTTTCAGCTTCACAGCAGCTTCTGAGACAAAGAAAAGTGACTAAAGTGGCAGCATTAAAGTATGTGCCTTTAACTAAAGATGTTATTATGCAAGTAATCTTTCTGAAATCAGATAGTAATTGAACAACACCAAAGTCAGCCATTATGGCCTCGGCTGTTCCCTAGATGACTCCAAAAGAGTGCTGACATGTACAAAGCTGTCTGGCATCATGTTTCTGACACCGGCAAGAGTTTATATTTCAGGCATGAGGGGAGAGATGCTGCTACTGAAAGCTGGTCCTTTACCATGAAATAAAAGGGAAACCATGAGGTCTCCAAAGTACACAGTGAAGGGCAATAAGTGCAAACTGAAATACAAGAAATTTCATTTAAACATAAGAAAAGAATGGTTTTACAGTTAGGGTGATCAAACAGCAGAGCAGGTTGTACAGAGAGTTTGCAGAATTTCCGTCCTTGTATATCAAAATCTGTCTAGCTATGGTCCTGACCAACTTATTCTAGGTGACCCTGCTTGAGCAGGGAGGTTAGACTACTTCAGGTATTCAGTGATTCTATGTAATAAATTGCAAAAGAAAAAAAATATATATAAAAAAGGTAAACGGCAATTTAGAAGCCTTAAGAAAGAATAGCAGCAGGTATTCTTTTTAATAATAGATCAAAAGCTTTGATTTTTTGCCTCCTCTTTTCTGCTAACCTTTTACCATCAACGAGGACAAAATATAAAAGAAGGAAAAAGGAAGCATGAAAATCTTGACCATCAAGGGGGCAATCCTGTCCTGGGGTGCATCAGGCACAGCATAACCAGCTGGTTGAAGGAGATGGTTGTCCCACTCTGCTGCACTGATGTGGCCCCACCTTGAGTACTGTGTATAGGTTTTGCCTTAATATAAGGACATCATACTATTAAGGTATGTCAAGAGGAGGGTGACAAAGATCATGAAAGATCTCAGAGGTAAGACTTAAGGAGCAGCTGACATCACTTGGTTTGTTAAGCTTGGAGAAGAGATGACTGAGGGCTGACCTCATTGCAGTCCTCAATGGAGGCAGCAGAGGGGGAGATGCTGATCTCTCTCTGGTGACCAGTGATAGGACACAAGAAAATGAAATTAAGCTGTATCAGGGAGGTTCAGACTGGACATTAGGAAAAAGTTCTTAACAGAGATGACGGTTTATCACGGTAACAGGCTTTTCAGGGAAGTGGTCACAGCACCAAGCCTGTAAGAGTTCAAGAAGCATCTAGGTAATACTCTTAGACATAGTTCAGTTTAAGGTAGTTCTGCAAGGAGCAGGACGTTGGACTTGATGATCCTTATGGATCCCTTCCAACTTGAGATATACTGTGATTCTTTTTCACAGGGCCTAAGTAAGGTAATACTTNCCAACTTATTCTAGGTGACCCTGCTTGAGCAGGGAGGTTAGACTACTTCAGGTATTCAGTGATTCTATGTAATAAATTGCAAAAGAAAAAAAATATATATAAAAAAGGTAAACGGCAATTTAGAAGCCTTAAGAAAGAATAGCAGCAGGTATTCTTTTTAATAATAGATCAAAAGCTTTGATTTTTTGCCTCCTCTTTTCTGCTAACCTTTTACCATCAACGAGGACAAAATATAAAAGAAGG
Organism: Jacana jacana; assembly: GCA_013400555.1. Classification (NCBI taxonomy): domain Eukaryota; kingdom Metazoa; phylum Chordata; class Aves; order Charadriiformes; family Jacanidae; genus Jacana; species Jacana jacana. The sequence continues at coordinate 3,968 of VZTM01030389.1, read as the reverse complement.
AAAAAGGAAGCATGAAAATCTTGACCATCAAGGGGGCAATCCTGTCCTGGGGTGCATCAGGCACAGCATAACCAGCTGGTTGAAGGAGATGGTTGTCCCACTCTGCTGCACTGATGTGGCCCCACCTTGAGTACTGTGTATAGGTTTTGCCTTAATATAAGGACATCATACTATTAAGGTATGTCAAGAGGAGGGTGACAAAGATCATGAAAGATCTCAGAGGTAAGACTTAAGGAGCAGCTGACATCACTTGGTTTGTTAAGCTTGGAGAAGAGATGACTGAGGGCTGACCTCATTGCAGTCCTCAATGGAGGCAGCAGAGGGGGAGATGCTGATCTCTCTCTGGTGACCAGTGATAGGACACAAGAAAATGAAATTAAGCTGTATCAGGGAGGTTCAGACTGGACATTAGGAAAAAGTTCTTAACAGAGATGACGGTTTATCACGGTAACAGGCTTTTCAGGGAAGTGGTCACAGCACCAAGCCTGTAAGAGTTCAAGAAGCATCTAGGTAATACTCTTAGACATAGTTCAGTTTAAGGTAGTTCTGCAAGGAGCAGGACGTTGGACTTGATGATCCTTATGGATCCCTTCCAACTTGAGATATACTGTGATTCTAAGAATTCCCAATTTAAGTTTTTTTAATCAATTTTCTCTATTACAGGATTTTATTTTAACTGACACATGACAATAATTAACAATTGCTTTTCTTTCTTTTTAATTGAAAATAAAACAAAAAATTCATTCTAGGATTGATTTTTTTTTTCTATGTGGTTCCCTGATTTTTCTCAAAGTTATGAAAAACTCATGGCCCACAGACTAAGTTAAACCCACAAAATGAATCTGCCCTGCCTCTTGTTCTGTGGCTTGGAAGCCCCTTACTGATCAGCAAAAATCAGACTGTACTAGATTATTTGTTCTTTCACACACTGATTTAGACATTCCCTAATGACGTGGGCAGAAGTTTGTTTGCCAAATGACAAAAACTGCAGGTTTACAGTGATGTAATCAGTATCCATCTGGAAATTTCTTGGGTACTCTATCATGTGAACACAATATGGATTGAATTAGCCAAAAGTTTCTATGCTTTGGTTCAGTGCAGAGCACATTAGATACTAACCCATGGTCATACATGTCTTTCTTTTACTCAGATTGTCATTAAATTGATGATGAGGTAAGGTGCAGACCAACAAATTCTGAGACACACGAGATCCTCTGTATACTGCTCTCTGCTACTTATTGTTCCTGCATTCCCATTCCATAGGACACCAGTAGGCTGGAAGGGTTGAATTAATTTGAACAGATTCAAACATGTTAAGTTTACTTTGATGTTTCTCAACTGTAGCTCTAGCATGTAAAAAAACCTGAAGTTCAAATATCTCAATTTGTGCTAGTTTTCTTGATTTTTAATGTCAGTGGAAAGAAAGAGGTATTTGTAGAGTATTATTTATCTCGAGTTAGATGTCTAAGACAGATCAATTGACTATCATCTCCCTGTCACTGACTATTTCTTTGCAAATGGAGACTCTCATGCTAGTCTAGAGTTCACAAGTGGACTGCTCTATGGATAGGTATCCTGACAGATTTGTTCAGGTGTATAATAGTAAAAAGAGTGTAAATAACATTGAATGCATAAGCAAATATTTGTCTAGTACATAAAGCATCCTAAGGAGAAAGGGAGATGCCACAGGTTACTCCAGAGGATTCTGTAAACATTGCGGGTGCTGAGAACACTTGTCTCACTGATTCCTTGAGACCTCCAGTATCCTTCAACTTTCTGTATCATTAACCTCATTTATCTCATGTGAACGCATTTTTCTAATTCAAGAAAATAAAAACAGTGAAGTCTTACAGTTAAATTTAGCCTACTTGCAGGCTTTCCAGGGCATGCAAATATCATGACATATATTATTGGTATTATAGATTGAAGTAGCTGTAAGGGAGCTATTCTTCTGTACAAATGTATGCCTTCAGACCTGTGCAAGAAATCAGAAAAGGTTTGACAATGATCAGTCTCTCAGGTTTAATACAAATATTTAGTCATTTTCCCTTCAGAATTTTACTTACCTTATGTATTTATTTATTCAAGAATGACTCTGGGAACATGTCCTAGCCCCTTCAATAAACCAGTGGAGTTCTGTTTCCTATTTCAGAAAAATAGTAAAATGCATCTTAAAAGTAAACATGCATAAAAGAGCAAAGGGAGCTCCATGGAAAATGGCCAATAAGAATCACAGAATCATTTAGGTTGGAAGAGGCCCTTGGGATCATCGAGTACAACCATCAGCCCTACTCTACAAAGTTCTTTCCTACACCAGATCCCTCAACACCACATCTAANCAATGTCCTTCCAAGTAGTTGTAGAGAGCAATGAGGTCTCCCCTCAGCCTCCTCTTCCTCAAACTAAATAGTCCCAGCTCCTTCAATCACTTTTCATAAGATTTATGCCCCAGCCCATAAGAATACTAATGTTTGTTTGCAGATTTGTAAAAGCTATGAAAAATAAAGGCTGACTGAGCCATTTTGTATTTCTGCTTTCCCCTTTGTTAGATTCTGGGTTGCAGAACCCCCACTTTGGGGTTCCTGACCTTCAAAGGACAGGATGAGACTCCTCTTTTCAATTAACTGTAGCTGAAGAACTGTTCCTGTGCTATTGCTTCA
>VZTM01030386.1:3523-18225 GCA_013400555.1 Jacana jacana | reverse complement strand
GTGCATGCATGAGAAGGGATAGTTAACTCAAACTCAGAAATGTCCCAGACAGAAATATCAAACAATTAAAGAAATCTAGTGTGCATACAAAAAACTATTTGAAATCTAATCTCTCTAGAATACTGCACACACAAGGCACTTTCAGATACATATGGCTTATTCCTTCTGTCTCTGTTCAAGAGATTTTGGTTTTAAAACACTCATTGAGAAAGTGGTTTGCAACTCAAGGAGAAAAAGCAAAGTAAGGAAAATAAGAAGACGTACCCAGAGTACAGTCCAAAGATATGCCAATTCAGATAGCCTCTCTGCATCTCATTACAAGCATCAAGGAGGTAACATTAGCAGTTATCTATTTATAAACACTCTCCTCCTCAAACTTTCCTTACCTACTGAACGCCAGAAGTTATGAAGGTAAGATTAGTAGAATGATTGCTCTGCGCAGACTCTGTTATTACACTTGTCTCTACACATCTGCTACCAGCCACTCTATAATCTAGTGCAGGCGAGATGGATCTATGATAACTTCAGTTCTTGCATTTCTCCTTCACACCTACTTGTTTTCTTGCAGCAAGTACTTTTCTTAATAATATAGGCCATAGTTAGTCTTCAGTGCTACAGGTCTACACCTCAAACTCCTGAGGATGTAGACATGCAGGTAAGATTTCCCCCACTCCGTGCCTACAAAATCTAGGCAACAAACTTTTCTAGGCAACATTTTGCGGGGGGTCTTTTGTTGTTTCTTTTTAATTACACGCTTCACTTATTCCCAGGCCAAAGAGCTCTCCTGATAGCAAGCCTCTCTCCTTCTTGCAACTTTTGCGTATTTCGAGTTTATCCCAACAACTATGACCACAAGTTAAGTCAGCTACAAGATCACTAGATATACAGTGAACAGGATGGAACATGACAGAGGAATAATAGGAGGAATGGCATCAGTAAGGAATATAAGAGAGCTCACTTTTGCTCTTCTTTTATGATAAAAGTCACATATAAAACTAGCTTGTGTCATAAAAGTAGGATTTGTATAAAATATACCTGCTGTATCTGTACTGGAAAAGGTCCCATAAAGTTCTCCATCACTAGGGATGGAATAGGGCCCCACCTTCTTTTGGTTCTCTTGAGAACTGTATCTCTAGCATGCCTGGTCTTCTGTGCCTGGGCCTAGAAGATAAAAAGACAGTTAAGGATACATTCATAATATGTACATACATTATACATATATTCTTAAGAGCTAAGAATATATCCATACATTCTTAAGCGTGGATATTGCCACTTAACTACTATACCCCACTTCCATCTTTCTTTCCTCTATTCCAGTTTTCCCACTGGTCATTTGTTTTTCAGAGGTCTTAATTTCTGATTATACAATAACAGTATTGCAAGATTTTTCATTCATTGCAATACTTTGCAGGAATAAAATCGGCTTTAATTCCTCAAACATGGCTTTTAAGATTCTCAGTGTTCCTGATTAAGGTCCTTGCTAGCATCTCCCATTTTAGAAAGGAAGTCTGCTGACTTAAGCAACAGACAGAAATCAACAACTACTAAATAAAACTACAGTCTGCACCAAAGTGCTTTGCCTGATTATCTGAGCTCCAAAATTCAATTACTGTTACCCAGAATGAAGCTGTACTCTGTGAAACAGCATTTCAAGTAAGGTATCTTGCAATTAGAAGCTCACCTTTTTGTCTTCTTCCACCAAGCTAACATTTATTTTCTTTAGTACATGTTCTTGAGTGTCTTTAAGTAGTATGCTAAAAGTCTTTTTCTCAGCAGACAAAGAAACATGAGATGTTGTATACACAGAACCATCCTCTAGAACTTTAAAGTTCCCATTGCTGGAACTGATGAAGTCTGCAGACTGAAGGCATTCTTTCAAATCAACTGTAATAAAAAAAAATATTTAGAAAATAACTTGAACAGCAAAACAGTAACACCTTCCATAAAACAAACAAAAACAATTCCTAAGCAAAAATTCTATTTCCTGACATGTGGAATCTCCAAGAGTTTGGTCATTCAGTATTTAAGCATCACATAGATTCTAGAACCCATTGATGCTCTCAGATTTGACCAATTTTACACAAATTTCCACTCTTGTGTTCCTGTTTCCTAAAGGACAAGGGTCATTCACAGATGTCTTTCAACAACTGAAGCATCTGATTACTGAAGCATCAGAGATGAACTAATACATTTGAATGGAAAAAGAAATATTATGGACATGTTCCTCATTGGATCAGTAGCTATTAGATATGCCTTGTGCTCCATGCCCCACAGAATCAGTGAAGATGATTAATTGATGCAAATGCCCAATGGAGATACTACATCTCGGAAGTTTTGCCCTCAGGAGGAAAGCACTGACTGGTACTATATGATTTAATAGTCTTGGGAGGACAAAGGCCTTACATTATGAGGCAGACAGATGGCAGAGATAAAGACTGACTCTAGAACAAATGACGGGCAATTTTTTAATATGTACATGATAGAATCCCATGCAGTTGATAGGAAGTATTAGATAAGTAGGTAAGTTCAGCATACTTCTCAGGTATTTTTACTCCATTTGCTATTACTTGTGGCTAAAATAAACTTTAATGCCCTTAAATAAACTTGGGTCACCAGCAAGTAAAAAGCAAGATCTGGATAATGACAATGAACCACAGTAGGACCACAGCACTAAGCAAGAACAATTTGGAACCCTAAAAGCCAGAGACCTAAACTCTTGAAAAACGGTCCTTGCAGCGTACAAGGTGTGTCATGTTTTCAATATACCTTCAAGGACATCACAGTGGATGGGACCTTGGTCTGTGAAAGCTGATTGTGAAATTCCCAGTCGAGTAGACTCAGAATTTCATCCCATGTAGATGATATTTTCAATAAACTAAATTTCATTTCTCTTTAAGGAAGGCAAGAGATGGGAAGTATAATTTTAAATATGATGTGGTTTCTTCCTTTTATTAAGTTTTTATTTTAACTGTTCAATTAAACATTTCCTATACTATCTGTAGTACTGCAGCAGTGACTCCTCTCCCCTGACAATGTATGCAATGAAAATTTAGTATTGAAGAGAATATCATTGCCTCACTTAAAGGTGTCTCATCCTTCTGCATAATACAGCACTGCATTTCCAAAAATATCAGATCGGGGATTTTGTTTCTGATGGTTCTGTGAGTCAACATTATGCTCAGTTAGCCATAGCTTTGTGGGAGCTTCTTTCTTTACAGTTTCTCATACATATTGCGCAAGTCACAAAAGTAAGAAACCTTACAACAACCAGAAAAATCCTGACTCATTTTATTGTCAAGGTATGGTCCTTTATCAATGCAAAATATATTGCACTTTCTCAAGAAATGTCATTCAAGCTTATAAAGGTTTTGTTAAATGTTTCAGGAAAAGAACCCAAAAGTTTAAGTTATATGTTATGCAACTTCTTTCATAGCACTGTAATAACATGAAGTTTTGTTTTTATATAAATCACATTTATTTACACAGAGAAATGTTAGAGTCTCTGAGAATATGTAAAATACTTCAACAGCTGTAGAGAACTTGCACTTTAAAACGTAACATTAAGATCAATGAACTTTAATTTTTAAAGTTAGATTTCCTGAGCACTTGCATCATGATGAACTACCAATTTGGTTCTTCTGTAGGAATGTGGCTTAGGATGGTAGATCGGGAGCATGCCCCTCTGTTGTCCTGGGGTTCACACAGGGCACCTCTGAACCCTCAAAATCAGTCTCGGGCAGCACAGAACCCTGTAGCAGCTCCTATGCCACACCTTTAAAAGCTGCCTTTCAAGAATGGGCCTGAAAAAAATGGAGGAGGGTGTTTTCTGGTCTCCCTTATTCCCCTCAGTCATCTGCACAATGCCCTAAATCGAGATCATCCCGTCAGACAGGAGCACTCGCCCATACTAATGTGCAATGAAGAACCCCTCTGCACCCCCTCTTGCTGCGTGCCCTGAATGTCCCAGCGCTGCTGAGAAGTCACAGTCATGCTACACAGAACAGGAGCTTCTGGGTGCTTTGCGTGTGTGAGTTTTATCTTCTTTATTTTCTTCCCCATTATCCAAATGACTAACTGACTTCTTCATATAACTCTGTGGGTTATGGGCACACTCTGGAATATTAAGCCACTCATTTAAATACTAAGCCCTAGACTCCAATTTTTGAAACCATTATACTCTGCAACTCTTGTTTTAAAATAAATACTGAAAGCTGACAACAGTTGTTTACACAAGTGTCAAATGGATGCACGGAGCCAGCATTCAAATCCGTAACAAACATAGGGCGTATCCTTCAGAAAAAGGCTGATCCAGCTGTTTAACTGGCTGTCCAGTCATCCATTCATTCCATACAAAAAAAAGGTAGGAAAAAAAAAAAATAAAAAAAAGCCTCCTTCACTGTTTAAAGCCTCTCCAGCAAAGGTGCAATGTTGTATTAAGATGGACATCTCACTCGCAGTTTCTCACCTCTGCCAACTAATGTGTCAGCCTCTAGTTCAGAAGGAACATGAAAAAGTACTTTCTTGCAAGCTTCACAGGACAAACTTAGCACCTAGAAAACAAATTAAGAAATTGGGAAAAAAAATAATTACATACTATTTTGAATAATAACTACAATTACCGAAGCTGTCTTTGGTTTGTTTGCTTTTTAAGAGAAGTCAGTGAAAAGGCACAGAAAGGGCTCTTCAACTGAAAAGGGCAGTACCAGGCAAGCTTAGCATGCGAAGCTTCAAACTGGAAACAAGATCTGACCACTGCTCCTGGATCTGTCTGTCCATGGCTTGTGGGGTTTTTTTCTAAAATCACAGCAGCACTGACAAAACCAGCAAGAGTTCCCTTTGATTAGATGATTTCACCTAGACTACTTTCACTTTAGAAGTAGAAAGGCAAAACACAGCTTTCTCCCATAGCTTTTTTTGGTCAATTTAGATCCAAGGTCTCAAGGTTCAAGCTGCCAAAACTCAGTTCAATAGAACTGTGGTGATGCTTAACATTAAAGGGGCAAGTGTCTTATTAAAACCACATGACGACACTTGCACTTACATATCACTTCACGACTTCAAAGTGCATTCTCAACAAACTAATTAAATCTAGCTTCAGCAATTAGATATGACATAAATAAAATGTTGTGTATCACAGCAGTCCACTCCCACATAACCACTTACAAAATGGGGTCCTCCTCAAAATTCAAATGAATAGTAGATAACCAGATATTTTTTAAGAAGAATCATATGGAGGTACAAAGATTCTTCCCAGTACAGAGCAATTTAGTTCTGACCTCAGATTATATATATGTGTGTGTGTATATACCTATCTTGCTTAGTTTCTATCCAGATACCCAAAATTTTAATCAAAAATCACACCAACAATTAAAGAAATAGAGAAATGTAAATAAATATATTCATACTTTTAAATACATTTTCAGGATTTTCATCTTTCAGGATGAAAGTCTAGAGAAAAGGAAAATCACCCTTTCCACATACCTTTAGGATTAAAGGTATAAAGCAGTAAATGGCTGATGGAAATTCCAAAAATAATTTGTGATTCTTATTAAGAAAATATTTAAATAAACATACTTTTTAAATCTCTAAGACATTAGGAACTTTTAGAAAAGCTACGGCCAGCTAAAAGTTGAAATGTGCAATTTAATCATTGCATTAAAGCAATATAAATGCCGTGTCTGCATCATAAAAGCTTTTCATACTGTTTTATATTTATATATACACGTAAAAAATACGTATATATAAAACAATTTAAACGTAGAATCATCCCTATACATGTATTAGCAGGTACTTTCATTATTAACAGATACTTAATAAAACACTCTCACATGGTAGACATTTTATTATTTTTTAAGTTATTAAATTCCCATCTTCTTACTACATTGTTCTAAAATGTTTTAAGACTCAATGACATGAAACTTTGAACTAGTAATGCCAAGCTTGGCTGATGTCAGCACAAAGAACTACTGAACAGTAAATATGGCAATTCTTCATGGATATCAAGATATATTGAAACACCATATTAAAATAAACTATGTCTTTCCACAAAGTTGACACTTTGGCAGGTTTTTAGAGTTTAGATATTCAGGTTTTTTCCTACTTGACAGGGGAAATATTTTACTTTTTAAAATTAGATGTATGAGTAAACTCGCTTGGGTTTCTTTGGGGTATATCACGAATATATGTCAGCAAAGGCAGACACACATAATGTCTGGAATAGCAACACTTCTATTAAAATGCACATATCTAATGCGTATGAAAATAATAAATTCCGTGTTTCAGCACAACCGAGTATTTTTTCTTTCAGGCTCAAACGGTCGTCTGCCCTTTTCTTGTGAGCAACAATAACGCGGTAAGAAACAAAAAATAAATCACTTTGACCCGTCCACTAAAAAAAAAAAAAGTCAAAACAAAACAAACAAAACAGCAAACAACCAAAACAAAAAGAGAGAGAGAAAGAGACAGAGAGAACTCGTCTTTTCTCCCCAACAATTGCTTTTCTGTAGCTGATAATACATTACAAATACAGTATATTCATTGAAGGTAAAAGAAACCACTGAAATTGTTCAATACACGACTAACTCTTCCCGAGGAGTTAACGCGCTCCGCAGCATATGCAAAGCCCTTCCCGTGGAAAAGGAACAACGGCCGGGGGTAGGAGGGACACAAGAGCGAGATTTAAATGAAATAAACTGCGGTTTAATTTTTTTTTTCTATTAATTACCAGCAGCACCGTTAACGACCAGATCATGTGTCCACTCACGGCACATTCCAAAAGCCACCCGACCACCAGTCCGAAAGTCAACCCAATAATCAACTGGTTCTTTCCCTTCGCTGAGTCGCCGAAGTCCCCTCCCTGCCCGACTGCGGTACCCCGAGATGCGCCCCGAGGCTTGCAGCCACCGCTCCTCGCGGGCTGTCGGCAGCTCCTGCACCCACACCCCTGCGCACCCCTGCGAAGGACCCCGCCGAGGGGAAAACGTATTGGGAATAAAGAGCCGGAGATCAACTTTTCAAAAGTTTCTTCTCTGCGCTGCGCGCTCACGGCGAAGNCGCTCTGCGGCGGCGACTTTAATTACTTCTTTTTCTTTTTTTTTAAACCCTTCTTATGGGTAATGCCTGTCGCGGGCACGGCGCTGGGACACCCCGCCCGACCCGGCCCTGCCCGCCCACCTGGGCGGCGAGGTGCTGCCCTTCCCTTCCCCTCCCTGCTCCGCCTCGCCGCGACGCCGGCTGTGCGCGGAGAGGCGCGGATGTGAGTCTGCCGAGCCTCAGCCTTCCCTCCTCCCCCGCCCTGCACCGCGGAGGCTCAGCGCTCCTGCGCCGCAGTGCAGTTCCCGGACGTCCCACACCCCGTCCTCTGCCCCGCCGCGGCCGCTCGCCCTCCTACGCACCGGGACCGCGCAGCGAGGGCATNTGTCAGCACAAAGAACTACTGAACAGTAAATATGGCAATTCTTCATGGATATCAAGATACATTGAAACACCATATTAAAATAAACTATGTCTTTCCACAAAGTTGACACTTTGGCAGGTTTTTAGAGTTTAGATATTCAGGTTTTTTCCTACTTGACAGGGGAAATATTTTACTTTTTAAAATTAGATGTATGAGTAAACTCGCTTGGGTTTCTTTGGGGTATATCACGAATATATGTCAGCAAAGGCAGACACACATAATGTCTGGAATAGCAACACTTCTATTAAAATGCACATATCTAATGCATATGAAAATAATAAATTCCGTGTTTCAGCACAACCGAGTATTTTTTCTTTCAGGCTCAAACGGTCGTCTGCCCTTTTCTTGTGAGCAACAATAACGCGGTAAGAAACAAAAAATAAATCACTTTGACCCGTCCACTAAAAAAAAAAAAGTCAAAACAAAACAAACAAAACAGCAAACAACCAAAACAAAAAGAGAGAGAGAAAGAGACAGAGAGAACTCGTCTTTTCTCCCCAACAATTGCTTTTCTGTAGCTGATAATACATTACAAATACAGTATATTCATTGAAGGTAAAAGAAACCACTGAAATTGTTCAATACACGACTAACTCTTCCCGAGGAGTTAACGCGCTCCGCAGCATATGCAAAGCCCTTCCCGTGGAAAAGGAACAACGGCCGGGGGTAGGAGGGACACAAGAGCGAGATTTAAATGAAATAAACTGCGGTTTAATTTTTTTTTTCTATTAATTACCAGCAGCACCGTTAACGACCAGATCATGTGTCCACTCACGGCACATTCCAAAAGCCACCCGACCACCAGTCCGAAAGTCAACCCAATAATCAACTGGTTCTTTCCCTTCGCTGAGTCGCCGAAGTCCCCTCCCTGCCCGACTGCGGTACCCCGAGATGCGCCCCGAGGCTTGCAGCCACCGCTCCTCGCGGGCTGTCGGCAGCTCCTGCACCCACACCCCTGCGCACCCCTGCGAAGGACCCCGCCGAGGGGAAAACGTATTGGGAATAAAGAGCCGGAGATCAACTTTTCAAAAGTTTCTTCTCTGCGCTGCGCGCTCACGGCGAAGCAAGTAGCAGCGCGGAGAAAAGCCACCGCTGCGCGGCCGCGCACTGCCGCCGTCCCGCTCCGCTCCCCCTCCCCCATACGCCCACCCACTCATTCATTCACTCACCAGGAGGCCGAGGACTAGTCGGGGGGCTGCGGGGGCCATGCTGCGCGGGGGGCGAAGGGGGTGATGAAGCGGGAAGCCGCCGCCGTCGGTGCTGCCGCGGCGAGAGAGGGGAAGGGAATGCGCGGTGGCGGTGCTGAAGGAGGCGGAGGTGGCGCGTCTCCGCGGAGGGACGTCTCCCTCTGTCCCCTCCCGTCTGCAAGAGGAGCCGGGCCGTGGGGAGGGGTGGGACCGCGCTCTGCGGCGGCGACTTTAATTACTTCTTTTTCTTTTTTTTTAAACCCTTCTTATGGGTAATGCCTGTCGCGGGCACGGCGCTGGGACACCCCGCCCGACCCGGCCCTGCCCGCCCACCTGGGCNGTCCCGTCCCGGTGCGGCGGCGTCGGTGCTCGGCAGGCCGTTTCGGGAGGGGAGAACGCTCCAGGCCTGTTGTGGAGCGCGGGTGGTTACCGCCAGCGAAACCCTCGGCTTTTTTGGCCGGATTTCTAGGTGGTTTTTGGGGGGGAGGGTGTTTGTGTTTTCGGTTCAGACCGAAAACACCTGCATCTGCTCGCAGGTTTGCAGAGCAGCTTCAGATGAATAAAAACAAAAATAATAATAATCAACAGAGAAATAGGGTTGCACAGGCAGGAGGTGGACTTTCCCGGGGAACACCCTGCAACTGGAGAGCTTTCAGCCCCAGCGGGGAGCTGTGTTTCAGTTGCAAGCTGGTAGATACAGGGATTTTTACTTCACAATCTGCTTCAGACGTAATTGTTACTGATTTGTAACTTTTTGTATCTGCCAATCATTAACCAGATCAAAAAGGAGACGAAGTGGATTAGTAGATACATTTCAATAATTACTTACATTCACATGCACAGTTAAGAAGCAAAAATTCTAAAAAAGACACCTTTCCAGTTTCTTACTATTTCAAGCTAGTAAGGGAGATCAACAACCTTTCTGCATCTGAAAGCAGGAGACATCCTTTCCTTGAGAACAGCAATATTATAGGTGGCAAGTAGGTAGGGAGAGGTGTAACCATCAGGCAGTTGCAGTGGGACACTTCAACATTTGTGTGGGCATAAAAAATGCTGGAATGGCCAAAAGCACGGCCATGTCCCCCTCTGGTTCCATGGTCAATCTATAGAGCTGTGTGCCCTGAGGAACAGTTAGAAAGGCATGCATCCTGGGACTGGTGTGCTGGGAAAGCTAGAGATGGATTGAAAGAGTTCCTTGGGCATAAGGCACTGTGGTAACATCGATGATAACATCGACAGCCGTGTGCTGCAGTACCCCATGGCATGCTGGTGTTCCAGGCTGGCTCTGCTGATGGTTGTACCACAAACATACAACATTGCAGCAGGCTCCATCTTCGTACAGACTTAGTGGGAGCAGCAGAAAAATGGCTGCAATGCTTCATTTTTCGTTTGAACTGGTAAAGCCTGATTTGTCTTAAGACGCAAAGTTGTATCCCTGGCCTTCCAGTTAGCTTCACCTGCAGGTGTTCACATAAGTACCCAGCAAGAGCCCACTGTCCCCTGCAGTCCCCTGCAGCTCTACCCAGTGCTTCACTTTTTGCTGTAGTGGGTTTCACAGCTGGGTGGGAAGCACAGGGCCTAGTTTCTAAATATTTTAATCCATTATGCTCCGTTCAAGTAATCATGAACATAGAAAGGGAATGAATTTGTCTGGACACGCAGTCATTTCTAACCGTAATAACCCAGAATACTAACCTTGTGGTCAGAACTTCATTTTTTGAGCTTTTTAATTCTTTGTGTGGTGTCAGTGTGGGACAAACCCACATCTGTCAGAATAGGTGCCTAGAGTCTGTTGACCCAGACTTTCTATTCTAAAGCCCTAATTAGTAATCTTAAAATTCTGTGCTGGCTTCGTACCACTCGTGTTTTCTTCCTCCTACACGCCATTCAGTACTTGCAGTAAAACACCTGACCCCTACACTGAACGTGCAGCTCCTTCTGTGGTTGTGAAAATTCTGCAGGAATTTATGGGGACACTGGGGAAATACTGGCAGGAGCAGCAGTGGGATGGGATCATTGTACCCTCAGACCAAGGCTGTTGAAGTGTCATAGCTGGCAGCCTTATTCTTGCTTTTCCTGGGCATCAGTTTATGGCCACAGCTGGAGAAAGCACATGGGACTGGATAGTCCCTTGGATATGACACAACGTGGTTGGTTGCTCACGTGCTCCTGTGCTTCCACAAGCTTATCCCAGTAAATCTGGAGCCTTCCTTAGTGTCAGTGGCATCAAAGTTGCTCTGGTGTTCAAAAATCCAGTTGGAAATGCCACCCGAGTGAGTAAATTATTTTTCATTGCAGCACTTTTTCGAGTCATTCACACCTTCTTTATCACCAGGAAGCATTTGTGCAGCAGAGAGGTATTTGAAAATGGGCTGGTCTGCTCATCGGAAGAGTTTTGTTGTGTAACTGCAGTAAATCCCTGCCCTGTTTGCTACATATCCATGAGCTTACGGACACATTTCAAGGCTTTGTTTGAACGTGAGGAATCTCTCATAGCTGGAGCTCTGTATTAACTTTCTTCCCTTCAGTGCTTTTGACAATGGGCATGCATGGGTATCCATGTATTTTAGAGTCCTGTGAGGGCATTCTTAGGGCTAGAATCAAGGAACGGGAATGCGAGGGGAAAAGCAACCCTTTGTTTTGTGCTACTTTGGTCAAAGAGACCCTACAAATGTCCACATCATTAGGCTGGACATTAGGAAAAAATTCTTCACAGAAAGAGTGGTCAGACACTGGAATCAGCTGCTGAGGGAGATGGGGGAGTCACCATCCCTGAATGTGTTTAAGAGTAGATTAGATGTGGTGTTGAGGGATGTGGTGTAGGGGAGAGCTCTGTAGAAAAGGGCTGATGATTGGACTCAATGATCCCAAGGGTCTCTTCCAACCTAAATGATTCTATGGTTCTATGATCACTGCAGAAAGAATCCTCAAACAAAGTCGAGTCAAACTGTGAGAGTATTATGCATCATAGACTTGGAAAAAAATTATAAAGTTACTTGTAATTTTGTTAGCTTGGATCCCACTTAATATATGGGATTATTAAAGCGTAGGTGGGTGGGCACATGAATGTGTGTGAAATATTGGAGAAGAGTTAGAATGATTTGTTGTATCTCACAAATTAACTGCAATGTAATGCTGGACTCAAAAAGTGTCCTGCTAGGTTTCACCTAATCAGCACAGCAGAGTTCAAAATGTTTGATGAAGCCCATCACCAAAAACAATCCTAGAGAATATTGCAATAGGAGGAGAGTTTTTTAGTGTGGCCATAGATGGTTTAAAATGGGGAAGAGAAGATTTGTGGAAGTTATGCTCTAGGGAAGGTTGACAGCTGGAACCTGTCCATATATTCATAAATGATGTGGGAGATTAACAGCAACACAGTAACAGTGGAGAAAGTCCTGTTCATGACAGCCAAATCTGAGGCTGACTACCCAAAGTTACACATGATTATTACCATATTGAGTGAACAGGTGATAAATTGGTAAATGAGATTTTAAATTAATATAATTGTGGAAAGATGAACTAAAGTGGTAAGAACAGAATGACATGCTCTAGCCTTGCTGTTGCCTCACCGAGAATAGATTTAGGATCGTTCTCTGGGAATATCATGAGCTCAGTGTCCAATGCCAATCAAAGGGAAATAAAACAGCAATAATTATTTGGAAAGAAACAACATAAACCGCTTTAGCTGTAATTTTATATGTAGTCTTTAACCACAAGTACCTTTACATATTAAAAACCGTTTGCAGTTCTATTAACCCATTTCATACAAGCAGTAGTAGAGGGAAAAAAAAAAAGGTACAAAAACACAACAAGAAAAGATTGTGGTTATGAAGTCTAAGTAGAGGAGGATTCTTGAGCTTGGAAAAAAGAAGTGGGTGTGGTATGGTAGAGGTCTACACCTTTAGCAATGATACAAAGAGGATGAGTTGGGAAGGACAGCTTAGTGTTTGTCATAGTCTGAGTACCAGAATAATTAGACCGTGGGTGTTGAAAGCAGAGACACCTTTGGTTCAGAAAGCTAGAAAATGGTTATTGTTGGAAACTGGCAGAATATATGACAGCAAGGGAACTTTTTCTGATTTCTACTCTTTTTCTCTAAAAATCTGTTACTTTCTACTACTGAGGGTAGCATACTATGGAGCTAGAGGAGCAAACCACTTCATAATGCTTCCTTACATAGCTCAGAGTACTTTCCTGGCTGGCTGTGGTCAACTCTTCTCACCACGTGAAGCAATATAACACTGACAAAGGATTAGGAAAACATGGATGCCACTTTTCTCTGTGCAGCAGGATGGTGCAACCTTTGCCAGTCGAGTAACCAAGGAACTGTAGCCAGATGTTTATGTTGGAAGCACCCTTGGATGTGAAATTTGCTTCCTTGGTAGGCCACCTCAGAAGACACGGACCCAGCACATATTTTGGTCAGGGGTTTCTGTTACTGTGCATTGTTAATAAAATGTGCTAAATGTTCTTAATTTAGGTCAGGCATACTAATTACCTTAAGGGTGCTTGAACAATAAACAACAGTGACCCTAACTGAGAAACTAATTAGCTTTGAAATGTTGGCTTTCTTAATCATCAAAGAAGATGGGATAAAGCTCATCTTTAATTTAGAGAATAATTATTATCAGTGGTGTGAAGCTTTATACATTACTCATTCCCACACGAGGACAGATTGAATAAGACTCTGGAGCCTATAGCCTGGTGCTTCTGCACTTCCCTTTTTCTCATAACTAAATGTCAGCATAATCAGAAATTTAAGATGAAGTCTCCAATTTTGGGATTGTATTCTTTTAAATGTTTGTGTAAATTTTAGGTTATATCAGTTTTACATCTCAGAATAATAAAGTACACCTTCTGTACTTAAGCTAGCTTTTCTTGTTTGTGCTTAGTAATTTCCATTTAATTTTTCTTTTATGAGAACCACTATTTACCTAACAAAAGGTGCACTTTTCATGATCTGAGTGTACTGGTTGTCACAGCAGATCTCGATTTTCCTATGTATTTTTGGAACTGGGAAATAATCAGATATTTCATTTTGCTATTTCAAACAAATGCTGGATAATTTCATTCCTTGCCATGTAAACGTATATACACTTCCAAATCTTTATACAGAAAGATCTTTTTTCAATTGGTACATTTTATTAAATGGTTTCTGTCTTAATAAAATCTGTTTTAAATGTTTAAATTAAATTGAAAATATTTATTTAAAATTGCATGGACATATTTAAAACTTGGACCAAAAACTCTCTTCAGGTAAAATGCCAGGAAAATAGTGGCTGCCATGTCAGTTTATTTGGAAATGAGGAACCAGAATATTCTACCTCTTAATAACAAAGAAGGAATACTAAGGTTTTCTTGCCATATTCAGGCAAAAAAAAAAAACAATAAGAAAAGGAAACAAAAGAGCTCACACGAAAAGTAGCACCTTCAAAATTAGATCACAAACTTGGTCCAAAAGAAAAATATTTAGAAGGAGGTGGGTGGTGATGAAGTGTCATAAACTATCCTAATGTAGAAAACTCAGTAGTAGGAGTCAAATATACCTTGTAAATAAGAAATTCAGTGCAGCTTCTTAGTGCATTGAACAAGTTCTTCTAAATGCTCCTTCTTCCTCCTCTCTTTTGGTATGAGAAATGACAGTGAAGGATCTACCATAGATGGTATGATCTAGACAGTCAAGTGGTAGCTGTGTTAAGAACTAAAGGTATTTAGAACCAGATGATCTTCACTATTACCAAAGTATAAGTATTTGTTTTCTGGAAGTAGTACACACTCTATCCTGCATTATGGGAAATGGCATAAACAGGTTTCAATGCAGAAATCCCTCGCATGGAAGGTTACTGTTGGTTCTCGTTCTCAGTAAATCTTAAGTCATTACTCAGGGGCATTTGAAAAGCAAGTGGAATCTTAAAAATTATTAGGAAAGGAAGAAAGAGTGCAAAACAGAAAACTGTGCCACTGTGTAAATCCATGGATTTACACTTTGAATACTGCATGCTGGTTCAGTCATCTCAGAAAACACCTATGGGAGGCAGAGAAACTCTCAAGAATGG
>VZTM01030380.1:0-55534 GCA_013400555.1 Jacana jacana | reverse complement strand
ATAATCTATTTTTGAGAGGCAAATGTTTTATAGAGTTGGTAGTTTTGTGGGGTTTTGAAAAAATATTACTTTATAAAAAGTATTTTATTTGTTTCTATTTTTCTCTTTATGGAACTAAAAATGGAGGATATCAAGGTTCTGAGTGCTTTCATTTTCAGAGTTAGAACAAAAGGTAGAGGAAACATGAAATTTGAATATAGAGAAAATAAAATTTAAAAGAAATTCAACCACTTTTTTTTTTTTTTCATTTTAAATTACCTCTCTGGTTAACCTGTTCCACCATTTGATCACACTTACAGTAAGTTTTTTCTTACATTTAAGTAGAATTTCTTGAACTTGAGTTTGTGCCATTGCTTCTTGTTCTGTAAGAAGACGTCACCAAGAAGAGCCTGGCTCCATCTTCTTTATTCATTTCCATCAGGTATGTATACACATTGGTAAGATCCTCCGATAGCCTCCTGTTCTCCAAGTTCAACTCCAAGTTCCCTCAGCCTCTCCTTGTAAGTCAAATACTCTGCTCCCCTGGTCGTCTTCATTGTCTTTTGCATACGCTGCAGCACCTCCACATGTCTTTTATACTGGGAGTTCAGAACTGCACCCAATGCTCAATTGGTGTGATGTGTCACACCAATGAATATAGAGAAGAATTATCACCTCCCTTAGTCTGAGTGTAATGCTCTTAATAATGCAGCCCAGGTGGTAGCTGAATTTCATTGCCACAGGGGCTCATTTCCGTCTTACATTTAACCTACTCTTCACCAGGACCCTCAGGCCCTTTTCTGCAAAGCTGCTTTTCAGACAGTCATCCCCCAGCCTGTACAGAAGCATGAGGTTATTTCTTCCCAATGTAGGACATTGCATTGCCATTTGTTTAACTTCATGGGATTCTTTTTGGCCACCTGTCCAGCCCATCAAGGTCCTTTTGAATGGCAGCACACCCATCTGGTGTACCAAACATTCCTCACAGTTTTGCATCACCTGCAAACTTGTTGAAGGTACACTCTGTACCATCATACAGATTACACTAAATTGAGTGAATTTATCTTAACCTTCTGAGGTCCTGTCTGTCTGCTTCTTAGAACAATGATCTTACAAGATAAAACAAGATGCACCAAATTCTAACACAGACAGGATAAGCTGTTGTTTATTACGATGGAGTTCATTGAGGCTAAATATAGCTAGGAAGTCAGATACTCAGGCTTCCCAGGTGGGTCTCCTCAGAAGATTATGATTGCCTATGCCAGGGCTGCTGAGGCCCTTTTACTTCTTTTGTCCTCCCACCCATCATTGTCTTCACACTTGACCACACTGTCCACTTGACCAAGAAGATCTCAGTGTAAGCTACCTGGCAGAAAAATCACCAGGATCCTCCAAACTGCTATCTTCTGGGCCATGAAGGGCATGGATTATGAGAGAGCAGACGGCAGCAGTCCTTGCTTGGACTGATTTTAATAGCTTTGGAACCGCACACTAAGACCTCAGTAAAGCTTCCTCCTTTTAGACACACACAAAAAAAGTAGTTTGCATTACAAACACCTGCTCACTGAGTCTTTAGTTTGAAAGGATCCGAAACATGACAGTATTTCAAACACGATCAGCACGAACTTTGATGCAGTGACCTTACCGCAGAAGTGAGACGAGCAAGAATTTCAGCGTTGGTTTCTGCTGTATCTTCTATTTTTTGATCAGGCCTTAAAAACAAAATAAAAATAAATTAGATTTTTTTATTTCTTTCACTTCGACATCTTCCTACTCCCAGGAATCAAGGAATTATGTAGCCATAGGCACTAATGTAAGAGGTGTTGAGGTTCCACATCAAAATGATACCTGCAACACAACAATAATTAATTGTGTCACTAACGACAGAGCACACCTTTTGTCCCTTCTGCCAAGAACTCTTTTGATTGGACTAATTGTAAAACAGTGAGAGAATTCTTCAACTATAAAAATATGATGAACTGAAGAATGTAGGACCCTCTTAGCTCAGAATTACTTATCTGAATGCATATTTTGCTCTGTTAAAAACATACTCCATCAACGGAGCAAAGAGTTTTCCATCTGCCCACTATCCAGCTTTGCCAAGGTGTAGAGGAACACCTATGGAATGCAAGCTCACATAGATAAAAGCAGACAACATCAAGATCATTATGTGACACACAAAGTTTGAATTTAAAAAAAACAATAATGTGGCAATGAAAAGAACACATGCAAGAAGCTGTAAATTAGCAAACTAAAGCCATGGCTGAGAACACTATTAGGTTGTCTTGACAGTTACTCACATGACAGAGAGCCTTAATGTGTCTTTGCAAACGTGGGTCAGTGCAGGAGGAACCCATCTAAAACCTGTCACAGAAGTCTGGCCCAAGTGGAAAAAGCCACATAAAAGCTGCTGTGGACAGCATGGGGTAGGACTGTGCTTATTTTTCAAATCAGTCTGATTCCCATCACTAAAACATCTGCAAGCCTTTTAGAAGGTTGATGGACAAACAGGAGAAAGTTACCAACATGATAGGGCTGTTATTATGGGAAGAAGAACAAGAAAATGCCCTTGAGTCTCTACTTTTCACGGTATTCAAGCAGCGTGGTGTGCCAGAAAACTGAGCAGATACACAAAACTGCAGCTGCTGTAATAAGCATAAATCCCAGGTATTGGCAGAAACTTCTGTCTTTGACTAAATTAATTAATTGCTCGTGATTGCTGATGTGTAGGGAGAGAGATGACAACACGTCTGGAATGTGTAGCTGGTGTATTGTGGTTCTTACGTCCCATGTCCAAAAATTTCTTTCCCCAATTTAAAAAACAGAAGATGCAAAAGCACAGAATGCCACATGCATTCATTATGGGGCAAGCACCTTCAGACCAAAACGGTAATTCAGATTGGAAATCACAATTATATTCACAACAGCCTTTCTATTCAAAGAAAAATGTGATTTAACATGTTAAGTGTTACAAACAGCCCAAAGAAAAAAAAGGATGCAGTTTCATTTATGAAGACTTTTTATTCAGTCTTTCTCTTTACAATTTGAAATGAGACTAAAATAACTGACCTCTTTAGATGTCTATGCTTCCCTACCCATCTGATCTCTTCTGGTCTTTCAGAACCAGGCTAGGATCTGGCTCTTCTAAATTGGAGGCAAAAGATAGCAGCTCAGTAAACACAACCACAGACGCAATCTATAAACCCAGAATACCATGTAGCACAGCTATTTCCATCTTGGGCCTTTATTGCTTTGTTTTCTATTTCAAAATACTCCCAATATTCATCTGCATATGAGCATGAAATACTTCTGAAACCATTAGTACACTAAAAATTATAGTCAGCTCTCCAGAATCAGAGTGGAAGAGCATTATCATACCCAAGCTATAGCACAAATGGGTCCTGGGGAACAGAAGGACAAATAGCACCCTAACTTCTTTATTTTCAAAAGGGGCCAGCCAAGGCCTAGGAGGGTCGGTACCAAACAGGAGCTATGAAGCCCAAGTAAACAAACCTAAAGCCTAGAGAGTTCAGTGGTCTGTGGGCTCAGCAGTGTGTTAAACAGAGCAAGATGTAGGGTGCTTGTCCTGGATTTAGCATGCAGGCAGGTCAGATCCAGCACAGTCATTACTGTCCACCATGTGAAAGCAACTACAGTGTTTCCTGGTCCAGTGATGGAGGAAGAAATACAGATACACCCACAGTCCTGTGCCTAGAGCTCAACTGACCAATGTAAAGCCAGAACATATGTCTCTATGCTGGCTTTACAATCCACTTACAACACTATCAAAAGACCCACGAATACCTGAGACCTGTTTGCATTCAGAAAAAAGCTTTCCAGGAAGCCCACAAGGCAGTAACTAAGTGACTATCCCATCCTGGCTATTTGCATCAAACAACAAATTATTTTTAAGAATGGTTAATTTTCTGAAATTAATAAAATGTAAATTATTTCAGGACAAAAGATACAGAAAATAACAAAGAATCTAAGAAAAAGAAGAAAAAAAAACAACCCTGACAACATCTCTTCAAATAATTAAAAAAATATTATGGGATACAATTCAATAGTCTGAGGTATCCCAATGCAGTCTTGAAAAATTCACAGAGACTACCAGTGGTTCCAGGAATTAGGTGTTGTTATAAACAACTCCATTTACAAAAAAGGAAATAGAAGCATGAAAAGATTAAACACCTGATACAAAGGCATTGCAGTCACTAGAAAAGAATTCAGGAGGCACTGGATGAGAGCCTAAGGGATTGTTCAAGGTTGTAAGGAAGTCCATGGCACAGCTTTCAGTGTAGATCTTTTGTTCCCAGGCTATTGCAATTTTCACTTCTTTTATACTCAAAGCAGAATTGGCTGTGATTAACATAGGGTGTTGAATGACCCCAAGAGGCCTTTGCATCTCATATCTCATCTGACAATATTTACAGGGGCTCGGTCCTGTGCAATACGTATTAGCCTTCTGTTTAGTGCAAACTGCTAATAATCTGCTGAGTCCTGCCTTGTTTTCCACGGTAGATTCCCACCAAAGTTACTTGTCAAGGTCGAAAGGTAACAGGGAGTACTTATTCAGGAACTGTGTGCACATCTTGGCCTTCAGAACACTATTCTAATTGTAGAACACAGTATAGTATTATTTGATAACACTACTAATTCTGCTCAGGAACAAATACAAATCCAGCAAAAATCTCTACAGCAAGTTGAGACTGGGCCATGTTTATTTAACAGGGTTTCCAGAAGAACTGCTGAAGGGAATTCCCAAAGCTGCTACTGCCTACTCAAGTCTACAGGCTGCTTCTTGGAGAGCAGATCCAGGATGCTCCACAGAGACCCACCACTGCACCCAGCAGTCCTGCTGCCCACCAGCTGCAGGGGAAACACAGCTCATCTGTCTCCAGAGACCACCAGGAGATATTCAGCGTTGCCTTCTGGTGCACAAGCAGGCTTGATTTCATCAAAGGCTGGGAATCTAATTAACAAGGTAAGAATCCCTCTATCTCTGTGTACATAGAGAATTAGTGCTGTCAATACAGACTATGAGAAAAACTAAAATAGAAAAATAAATACAAAAACATTAAATTACAAGAAGGAAGATGCTTCTAATGGTATGCAAAACAGCTTATATATTTGAGAAAAGACAAACGCTTATTGTAAGCAAGAGGTTTTAAATTTGCCCTCTTTCTTCACAAAAGAGAGTAGCCTGGCCAGATAACTTTAAAATACACCTCATCGATTCAATATCCTTTCAGATTGTGTTATAGCAGTGTATTATTTGCAAGAAGCATGGAGAATTTTGAACCTGGAAAAGCCTTATGTTGCTTTAATATCACATTCCCTTGAGAGTATACCATTATTTAAAATTCGTTTCCTTCAATATATATATTATTTATTTTTTTTAAAAGCACCCTCACAATCTGACAGGTAAAACCTCCAGAAAATAATTCTTCGGTGACAATATTCCCAAAAGGAATCCAACTTCAACTCAAATGTGAATAATGTGAGCAGAAAGGAGCTGGAAATGTACAGTAATGAATAATTATTCAATTCACGTGACAGGGATCATCCTCCACTAGAGATGACACATTGCACTGGAGTGATAAAACTGCGAGGCAGACTATAAAACAGTGGTACTCCAGGGCTGGGGTCAGCATGCAGGACACATTCTTAACTCAAACGTAAAGTCTTAATTTTTCTACTCAGCATCCTTCGGGTAACAACTCAACCTGACCGATCTGTTATATTTTTTTGATTCAAAGCCTCTGAACAAGCAGTCACGAACCATGAAAAGTGGCCTAATTTGCAGTGATCGTGAGGAAAACCCCAATAGCAACCAAAATCAAGATGAAAATACCCTGATATTTGAGGGGACAGCCAAACTGTTTAGCACCAGAGTAGGCTGGAGGACAAGAATCTCTATTTGCAAAAATATTTAAAGGCTTTCTCTCATATGAGTCATCTGCTTAGAAGACGATATTCAGTCCCCCTGCTCTAGCCAATTTGGGGTCCTTGTCACTTGGCTGCACTCACTCAAGCTGACCAAATAAATGTATTTTCAGGGCAATCCCTGCTCCAGAACAGCCAATTTGTGGTTGGTGAGGGCAGTCAGCACCAGGAGAGAACCAAGTTCATGCCCTGAGCCATGCAGAGAAATTACTGAGATATTTCTCTACCAGCTCAATATGCCTGAAGTTTAGAAGCTGGGCTTGAGACAGCTTACAGGGACTTTAGGCTATGTGCTCCTTTAAAATATTTCCATTGGACCTTTATTTGAGACAACATATTTTAAAAATAATCCAATATGCAGAGTAGAAAGTACTCACAGAAGAAAGTTTTGTCTTTGACATCATAGAGATTAAATACTAGTACTGCCAGGGTAATGGTTCTCCACAGTTTAAGTATAAAGTTTGAGGATTCATCATACCAGGGACAATGAAAGAATTTAACAGTTGTCCATCCAGGCCAGCTCCTGGAGATTTGCTAGGGCATGAGGAGCCAACAAGCCTCCATACATCTCACTGATGCTTTTCTCCTATATTTTCACCTCTTGCTGTGGCATAAATAACTCCTTCTAGCTGCTCTACATAAGCAACATATAGGGTGCAGCTGTATCAGCACAGAGGGTATGATAACATCCAATAGTCAGGTGAAAGAGGAGAAATATAGGAAGTTAAACTTTTAAAAGGAATATTCTGAAAAGGGAATAATAATTATGTGAGACTACAGAGCTCTGGAAAACATGCAGTAGCAAACTAAAATCAGATGACTGAAGGTACCACATTTCTTCCCGTCCTCTCTATCCATCTGGTGTCTGATCATGACACAGAAGGGCACCCAATCTGCTAGTCACTTGGCTCCACAGCATGCCTGCTGCCATGTTCCTCCAAATGTAAGAGGAGACCAAAAAAATAATAATAATAAAGCCATTTATTAGTAAAGCCCAGGTAATATAGCAAGCTAGAGCCAGCAAGCTAGTGTAGAACCACAATATGCCAGAAAGTCAAGTGCCTTCATTTATCTAGCCGCGCTTTCTCAGGTGAAAACCCCATCTCTACAAAGCTTGTCAATCCTGAAAAGAAAGCTGGTCCACTTGCACAGTGGTCTGGGGGTAAACAGTGCCATTATAGGGCAGTCACTTACAAAACAGTCAGCAAAAGTTGCAAAAGGCTGTATACACACACTTACAGATTACACATGTCAATCCTGGGAGGAGACAATGGCAAAAGTTGAAGCAGGAGCTTTACTCCATTCTTCCATCCTTCCTCTTTCTCAAATTCACAGAAAAGGTAGGTACATTCATCCGCTGAGAACTGGTAGAAAGTATGACTGTCTTGGAAATAGAGTTGTCTGTCCACTGTTAGAAAAAAAAAAATAACATTAGAACGCTTTTAAACCTTTACCATGTAAAGGCTCTCTGTTCCCACCACAATTCTGTATTGCACTTTAATGCTGAGGTGCAACACCACGTAGTGCTAATGAATCCCAAACTTGGCACAGAAGCAATCCTGCTCTCTCTTATTAACTCAGTGCATCCAAACAGGACAACCCCAAAACCTCAATCGGAAGATCTCCAGGCACCTGAAATTCCAGCAATAAGACTGCTGATTCCAGATCAATTCTGGAATCAGTTCAGAATTGGGGGGAAAAAAACCTTCCAGTTGTCAGATTTCTGAGCCTCAATTTCCATTGGCTTTTAATCTGGTTTAATCTTATGCAGGAGAAACCAATAGCCTTCCTCACGCTAGAAGTACTATCGGGACTGACCTGATAATATAATGCCCATATCCAGGAGGAGCTGCCACACTCCCACTGCTGTAGATCTGCACTTAACAAAAGGGCACTGCTCCAAAAGCCAGTCTACCAGCTCCGATCCAACACAGCTTCTCCTGAAAATAAGCAGAACATCACTTCTTACACTGCAGTAAAGCTAAAACGCTCCTTTATAATAAAGTGCTATTTTCTAAAGCTATTAAAAGTGAATCCTTTTGTTCAGCAGAGCAAAACCTTTGTCTCAATTACTAATTTCTGTAATCCTATTCATTTCTATGGAATAAATTATTCTGGCAAGTCTCAGGGGATGCCCCTAGTTACAAGAAGAGAATTCATGTTAGAGGAGTTAAGTTCCCTCACATACTTAATTCATGTGGCACTTTACGATATGCAGTATTGCTATCAATTTGTGCTGCATACAGACAGACATCTAGAAAAGTATGAGAGCTAAATAAAACCCAGCTTTTAGCCTCAGGATTTTATTTCCTCTCTGAGCACAGGCGTAAGCAATACAGCTACACGATATGTGTGTAAGACCTTGAGTGGTGCTCTGGGATGTGCTTCATCTTTCATATTATTAGTAAAATTATCTTTTTAAATCATAAAAAAAACCAAGGAGTTTTCACTTTTTTTTTAAAATATGGATATGAGTGAACGGTGCTATAACAGAGACCTGCACATTTTGGCATAACTGAAAATAAGAGGAAGCTGTAACGCAACACAAATGGTAAATCACTTCATCACTGAAATATTCCATAAGCTACATGCAAAAATCACTGTGTAAATAAATCTTAGGAATCCAGCTAATCTCTTTTGTAACTTTTATAACTTCAGACCAGAGTTGAATTTAATACTCTTTCTTTTCAACAAAATAATAGACAAACACAATTGTATATGAAATCATAAGCAATTAAACTAGTGGACATACAATCAGGCCACTGGCGTTTTCTAACAACTGAAAAAGTAACATAAGAAAAGATATAAAATACATGAGATTTTAAAGATGTCTTTTTACAAAATACTTGTGATTCTCAGAAACACACATAAATTCTTAGCCTTAGAATTCTCTTGTCAAATCAGGGCATAGACAAATGCAATTAAAACCCACTAAGTTGACTAAAATGCGTGATCTCAGGTTACCTGCAAATGCCAGTAAGGTACACCCTGTCTTTAATCAGGTCAGATGCTTGTAGGGTAAAAATATTCCTGAGAGCTCTCCCAGCACAGGAAGAACTTTCTCCATAAATCTGAATGAAAAGAGAAATTGAAAACTGTGACAAACAGGGATTTATTCCCGTTGTAGTAAATTGCCTTGGCATTGCCAGCTCCCTCCCCTGAGCAATGCCTTCTCCCCAGCTAAACAGGCACCGCCTCATAGGAAACACACCCCAGATTCTGCCATCCCCAGCTGTAGCATGGGTTTCAGATGGCCCACGAGCTGGGCTACTTTTACTTCTGCTGCCTTAGAAAAGAGCAGAGGTTTCGCTATTGGTCAGCTTTACCTTCAAACAGACACGTACAAATGTAAAGCAATCAAAAGGCTATATTAACCACTGCAAACACACACAAATACAGTGGAAATTAAACATTATTCCATATGTATCAGAGGCAAGTAATTTAATACCAGCCTGATGCACCACATTGAAACACCATTTCATAGGTTTTTTTTCCTTTTTGTTCAGAAACTTTGGAGGTATCCTAGGATAGCTACAGGTCAGTTCATCTATACTTTGCCAGGAGGATGTGGCATTGCAGCACAGACATACCTCTGACCTTCCCTACACCTGATTTCCACCGTTCACCTCAAGGCTGCATATGTGTCCATCAAAACAGGACCCAGCTCCATCTTCCATAAAACCAAGTTCCACTTGGACCCTGTGTTCTGCTCCTTACTGATGAATTTAACTCAGGCTTCTCCTTCTCTGGAGATATTCAAAGCTTGCCTGGACGTGTTCCTCTCTGACCTGCTCTAGGTGTTCCTGCTCCAGCAGGGGGATTGGACTAGATGATCTTTCAAGGTCCTTTCCAATCCCTGATATTCTGTGATTCTGCAGTGATGCTTCCTCACCTTCCCAGCAAAACCCAGCAGTAACATAAAGAACTATTTTGAGAGAAAACCCAATGTTGCAGTTTCACTTTTTGTGGTTGTTGGGGTTTTGGGGGGAGGGGGACAGGAGGGGGTGTGCTTCATTTGTTTAGGAATCTTTTGAGGAATATAAAACTGTTCTGAGACAGTAAAGTCTTGTGAGGTGCAAAAACACAGCTCTCAAATAACACAAAAGCAAGCTGGACAGTGGAAATCATTTAAACAGCTGGGAAGTAAGTGCACATTGGAATTCACAACAATTCAGGTTGTAAATTCAGTAACAGAAGTAGACAATTTCTAACGCACACGAATTACAACTTGTTAACGGGATTCAACTGCAGGCCACATTCACAAGTGTCTTCAGAGCTGTGATTCAGAGGTTGAACCAAAGCAAAAAGATTCTTAATACATTGATGAAATGGAATTAAAAATAAGCTTGACAAATACCTTGTTTGAAGGAGATTCCAAATAGGGATTTGAAATTCTTCTGGACAGGGTCTGTAAGACAATTTGGTAGAGTTTTAGTTTTGTTCTGGTTTTTGTATGGAAAAAAAAAAGTAGCAGCAATCTAGGGCTTTTAGCTATTGAAATATTAATAAAAAGAATTTATCAAGTCATCTGAACAGTCTAACTGAAGTCTCCAAATTTATTTATTTTTTTCATACCCAGAAAAAGGTTCAGTTAACTCAGTTGTGTATTGTTTACTACATTTATTCTTGATCTGGAAAAGAAGACGAGCAATGAAATGGCAAAGTCTGTAGACAACACACAATTACTTGGGTCAGGAAAGACCAGAAATGACGGTGAAGAATTTCAAGGTAAACCTAAAAAAAGCTAGGTGAAAAGACAGCATCGTGATGAGCTCAACATGAAAAGTAGTGTGTACTGGAGTTACACATGCCGTAATACTTCTTAAAGCAAGTTTTATTAATTCAGTAGACACCTCAGGATCACAGAACGCTTCTCAAGGAAGACCACTCTCCTAAATTAAATTTAGGAGTTAATAATAATAAGTAATAACTGTAGTTAAAAAAATATTAGGCTAAATGAGGAATATATTGGTGATGAGCAGGAAGGGAACATTGCTTTTACGTAGAACAGCATGATCTCTGCCATGCTCCATGCTACACTGGTAACAGCACCTCAAAAAGTGGTCACTCCAATGTTAGATAGGATTCCAACAATAACAGTAGGAATAAGAAAGGGTTGGGATAAATTCTAATATGAGAAAAGACACAGAAGGCTGTGACTATTTACCTTACAAAGGAGAGATTACAGTAGACAATGCAATTATACAGAATAATGAAATAGCACAGAGACGTGCTCAGTTTTACGTAACAGGAGAATAACTGATCACTCAATGGAGTAAGAGAGGATTCATATTTAAGGAGATAGAAAGGAAAATTATACATAAATCTTTACGGCAGGGAAATTCAAATGCCAAAATCTTACTGTTTATCAATAGAGACTGGGGATTTAAAGTTATAAAATTAACAGTGATCCAGAACTCCGGAAGGCAAACAGAGACAGGATCAACTTTTCTACAAGAGCCAGATTACCCCACCTTTAATCACCATGATGCTTCCGTATCTTGTCAGTGTTAAAAGACAATATATTGTCTGCTCTGATGTTTACTGGCATCTTCTACCTTACTACAAGCCACACAAGAGGCAAATAAACATTGCCTAAAAGAAGTCTGGAAGGGGAACAGAAGACACTGTGCAGGTGCACTGGCAGCACAATGGGAGGATTGTCTGGAGCTCCCTCACAT
The DNA here is from genome assembly GCA_013400555.1 of Jacana jacana. Taxonomy (NCBI): domain Eukaryota; kingdom Metazoa; phylum Chordata; class Aves; order Charadriiformes; family Jacanidae; genus Jacana; species Jacana jacana. Next base: position 43,928 of record VZTM01030380.1, on the reverse strand, counting down.
TATTCCAACTTGTAAACAGCATAATTAATTCCTCACTTTGAGAAGGATCCAATTCACACTCGGTATATTGTAATCAGAAGAAACAAAAGTAATAATAAAAAAAATCATCCTTCAGAGGATATAAGAATTACAGAATCCATATTTCAGTAATGCCACCTGCTTTTTTCCCCTCTCTATATTCTTGTTACTGTATTTTTAGAAAGAGAATGGAAGTGACAAGAAACCACAGAAGCTTCTAACGCTGTTTACCCTTCTACACTCATCACAAATGTTAGTGTAGTTCCATGCGTAACAGTAGCTCCATATGGAAATACTATAACATAAAAGCTTGATTCCCCTCTCCTGTACCTGACAAAGATGTCATAAGAATGCAACTTTGCCTCAGATCCCTCTTACTCTTCCCAACCAGCACCTCACTAACAACTCGGTTCTGCAGCAGCCCCACATACCACCACTTCACTTGGTTTCTGTCCAAGTCTTTCATTCAACAAACCTCACGCACTGCAGCAGCACAGTTAGTTTCCCACCTCCCCACTCCATTCCCAGGCTGTCACTAACACCATTGTCATCAACAAGCTAATTCCAGCTATGCCAGTGGGAACTACAGCCCTGGGCATTACGCTGGCCTGGTCCCTGGCATTCAGAAGACCACTGAACCTCAGCCAGGGAAAATAATGCTTTTATTTTTAATGCTGAGCCAGAGTGCAGTTACACAACAGCATAAGACCAAACTCAGCAAAAAGGACACATTTGTTGGCCTTTTACAATGGGGTTACAGCATTTGTGGGTAACAAAAGCGCAGCAGACATCATCCACCTGGGAAAGCATTTCATACAGCCCCACCCACTTCTTTGTCTCTGAAGCAGAAAGACATGGATTTGCCAGGTGAACCACTCAGTGGATAAAAAATGGGCTGGATGGATGCTCTCAAAGAGTTGTGGTAAACAGTTCGATGTCCAGGTGGAAACCAGTGACAAGTGATGTCCTACAGGGATCCAGTACCAGTATTATTTAACATCTGTGTCAGTGATGTGGTCAGTGGGATTGAGTGCACAAAGTTTGTCAGTGACATCAAGTTGTGTGGTGTGACTGGTACTCTAGAGGGACGGGATACCATCCAGAGGGCCTTTGACAGGCTTAAAAGATGGACCCATGTGATCCTCACAAATTTCAACAAGGCCAAGTGTAAGGTTCTGCACCTGGGTCAGGGCAAGCCTAAACATGGATACAGGCTGGGTGATGAGTGGATTGAGAGCAGCCCTGGGGAGAAGCATTTGGGGTACTGGTAGATTAGAAACTCCACATGAACTGGCAATGTGCGTTTGAAGCCCAGAAGGCCAACTACATCCTGGGCTGCATCAAAAGAAGTGTGGATACGAGGTCAAGGGAAGCAACTCTCCCCCTCTACTCTGCTTTTGTGAGACGCCAGGTCTGCATCCAGACCTGGAGGCCCAACATAAGGACATGGACCAGCTCAAGTAGGTCCAGAGGAGATCAGAGGGATGGAGCACCTCCCCTGTGAAGACAGACTAAGAGAGTTGTTGTTGTTCAGTTGCAGTCTGAACTCATGTCAGCTTGAAGCAAGCACAAAGCAGAGAGCCCAGGAGGAGCTTACATGGCAGGCAGAAACCTACACACACAAGATTACGACACATAAGAAAATGGAAATTGCATCAAAGAAAATAAAAGAAAGGTGAAAGCAGTATGCTGGGAGAGAAAAAATTACCTTTCCTGTTGATGCTAGTGAAGCCCTTGTAATGTTGAAACACTCACTGCAGTTAGGCTGAAACTAGTATCAAATTTAAGGAGCTTGTGTCCTAGCTACCAAGCTAGATCCCCTTCTCTTTTCCTTTTCTTTTTAATTTTTTTTTAAGCTGGCCTCAATAAACATTTAGCTAGCACAAAATCCATTCATTTTGTGCTACTAAGCACACATCTGTTCAGCCGACTCTCCTTTAGCTGTTGGGGACACGCTGGGCAGTCCCCTTCCAGAGAGAGGAAGAAATTCCCCCACAGCATACTACACAACAAGCAAAGTATACTAGTGAAGGCATGTTTTGGTCTCCATTGGAAAGAACAAGCTGTATCTTACTGTAAGATGCTGACTTAGTTCTTCACTCAGCAGAGTATTGAACTGGCTCCACTATAGCGACTCCCTATGCACTGACTGCAACCTTGTTAACATTCTAATCAAGGGCTAAAGACACTATCGAGCGTGTTTTGAGTCAAATTCAAACGTATCTTCAAGAAGTATTTCTCCTTGGTTTCAGATCTGGGATTTGGGTTTGCCCTCATCTCAGCTTCAGAGGATGACTTGCCTACAAGTTGCTCCTGCTTTGCCTCCTGCCCAAGCTGTTCCAACAACTGCTGATATTCCTGCCGTTGCCAGCGCTGCAGCCATGGCAGCATCAGCAACGCTCCATACATCTGCTAGCAATTTAATCACCACCACACTCAGGAAGAGACAAAGCAAGAGTGCTTGGAGCTCCAGTTCAAGTGCTTTCCTCAGCTGGGATTTCGCAGAGCAGTAGCAGCCGGCAACCTGCCTACACTAGAAGCCACGCTGTAAAGCTACAGAAGAGGCTACAGAAATTGTAGGAGAATTAATAATTTCAAATCTGGGATGCAAATGGTTTGCCTTTTTTCTAAGAGCTTCTGACATTCCTGTGCAGTTAGCAAGGAAAAAAAAAAAGCTTAAGCAAAAATAGAGAAGTAAGAAAATGGGGTTTATTAATCAAGATTACTCCTTTTCCTGATTCTTTTATAGCAGGATTTATACTGGGAATAAAACATAAAACAAAAGAAACAAACAAACAAAACCCAAAAAAACCCACAAACAAACAAAACAAAACCAACCAAACCAAACCAAGAAAAGGCAGATTCAGGACTTCTCCTCCCCCCCAGCAAATTGTTTAAGCTTCCACTCCAAGTTTTTCAAAAAGCTAAGTTTTTTACTGGTCGCGTTAACAGAAATTGAGCATAATGCCACATTAAGAGTTTGTGAGGTGCAATCAAACTTTACCTCTTTCCAGTTTACAGTATACTCCTAAATATATGTCTGTTTGAGCATGGCTTAATTTGCAAACGTGCCCAGGAGTTTCATAGTTCCAGGGTGCTACCACTGTGTCCCTAAAGAAGTCAGTATAGCACTTGTGCATTCCAAACTGAACTACTCGGTGTGTTTAAAGTTAAGCAAATGCTTCAGTGTTGTCCTCTGTCAGGGCTTATTTCCCTAAACATAAATAGCCTGAAAAAAAAAAATCATCCCATTTTGAAAGGCACATGGTGTGGCACAGACTACCTGGTAACAAGATAAATTCTACTCCCTGATCCCTAATCCCAGGGGGATTTCTGCAACTAGTCAGCACCTGAATCCCAAATTGGCTGATGTGACCGCAAAGGAAATTATATATTCAGACAGATTCCCAACAAGCATTTAAGCATCCAAGCCTAAAATACACTTTCACAAGTATTCATGCTGGAAACTTCTCACGTTCAAACCATGAGACACCATGTACGGAAAAGGATGACAGATAAAGCTGAACCCAAATTCACTCTCAAATACAATCAAATGTTTGTGCTTTTCTTTCTCTCTTTACTAATCATTCAACTCTAACAATAGAGTAGCTCAGGAAAAATTAAAAAAATCCAGCAGGGGTATTTACTTAATTTCCCTCAGGCTTCTCTCCCCCTCCATGCACAAATCAAAAAGTAATTATTTTTTTCCTAGACAGATTCTTTGTCTCAACAGCCACAACAATGATAATGCCATAATAGCAACAGAAACCACTGCAACTCTCACAACCAATGGAAGTCTGTAGGGTTTGTTTTTTCCTTCAAAAAGATTTGCTGGACTTGCTAAAAGCAAGCAGCTAGAATAATTAGAGTTTTCACTCCAGCCCTGATCTGAACATGGATCCTGGCACAAGGCTGGGCTCTACCTGTCTGACACACCCTCCTCAGCCTAAACACAAGAAGGCACCAATTTCTGCAGGAATTTATTCCAGTGCTTACTCATGCCAGGCAAGGAGGGGGGAAAGGAAAGAAAATTACTGAACTCACTTTGCCACCCTCAAATTTTTGCATCTGACATCGCTTGCTACTGCTTAAATTATAGGGGGCTTAGGCAGAAATAAGATATGGGTGCTGCATTCAGGAGATGAAATGCTGCCGTTGTCTGAGGGTGGCTGGATGTAGGGAGTGTTGTCATGAATCCCAATCCGTTTCCATGTGGCAGCAGATTTTTTCCCCGTGGTTGCTAAGGCACAGCAAGCAGAGTTGGTTGGGAAGCTAGCTGACTTTCAGCAGATATCATTCATATGAAACCCTAGAATATGCCTGACTTTCTGCCAAACAATATTTGTAACAAGCAACCTTCCCCCACTGTTCCTCTCGAAACCCACTGTCAGAATTCACAGATAACGAAGAACAGCCACCAGAGCAGTTCTCCACATGAATATTTATTTAAGATTAAATAGAAAACTCTGTATATAAATTAATTTTCTTTCATAAAGTATCTTTTTTATAAAGGAAAGACCTTCTTCTGATCGCCTTAAACTTCATATACTTAGGTGTAGCATAAAAAGGTCAAAAAAACTGTAAAAGGAGAAATTTGTAGTCAGTAGAGCTTGCGATGTAGGATTCCCAGGTGAGCCTGCAAAGCTCTCTGGAGACAGCCAAATGGGCTGTTAGTGAAAGGAAAGTGAAGAGTGTCTTCTCGCCTTTTCTGGGTAAAAACAACCTGCAATGAAGTTATTCCACAAAAAGGAAACCAACTACTTGTGGGGTTTTTTTGCCTCCCCCAAAACAGAAAGATATGTGTGAAGAAAATGGCTGCTCTTTATAAAGGTGCTTTTTAGGTGTAAAGACTTATTTCTGAAATGAAAACAGTCATTCAAGCAAAGTGTTTAGAAGCATTTCTGTATTTTCTAGTACCTAACAAACTAAGTATAGCTGAATGGGTTTATACTCCAACCAAAACTTTTTTTTAGGTAGCCTTGCATAAACCAGTCACTTTTAAAGTCTCCGTAGCCTAGCAAGGAGCGTAGTTTAGTGCACACAAACAAATTTTACTTGCAAAGCCCTTTTCTTTACCCAAAAAGAGTTAAGAAGATAAAAAGGTATGACAGAAGACAATAACAGATGCACTGTCTGGTTGCTCTCCTCCCTCTTCCCCAGTCCTATTGTGGGAGAAAATCTGTGGATAAATCCAGCTTCAGGCAGGCACTAACACTGCCCAAACCTCCTCTGTCTGTCTGTGCATCAAACAAAGCTGCAGCATCCTGGCACTGAAGCCAACTCAGTTCAAGAGAAAGGACGGGTGGTGAACTGGCAGAGGGGGGTGCCTGGGCTAGAGAAACCTTCTACTCCATCAAAGAAAGGTGACAACCAGTCTCCTGCTAATTAATGGGTTTCCATGACCGGATTAAAGTACCATGAAACAAGGCTGCTGACAAGCCAGTGGTGTCCTCCCTCCATCCCCTGCTTCACCTTCCCAGCCCCACCGCTGTTCTGCTTCATGCTACCCCTTGTGTTCTGTGTGCCCAAGTGCTGAACCAAGCTGGAGGACCGGTAGCATCAAACTGGCTCTTTAAACAACGGTTCATTTGGTTCATTTTAACCCAGACTATTCCTCCCTCCCGCCCCAAGTCACTAGGGAGCTGTATGAGCACGATCACTAGCGAGGCATGGGGACAGGGGAAAGCAGTGGGATGTGGAGGGAGGCAGGAAGGGACAGCTGTGCTCAGAGGAAGCACTTGTTTATGCTGAATTAAAGCCATCCAAGGAATGATGGCATAAAACACGCCTAATAAATCCTCTGTGGCTCTGTTCTGTCAACAGAAAAAGCTATGCCCACAAAAAATGACAAGACAAAATTAAAAAGTGTCAGTATTGGGGAATTTCACCTCCCACCTTCATGTTCTCCTAAGTGCATCATTTTGAGTAAAACAGAAATCCCATCTCATTTAACTCCATAGACCAACAGTAGGCTGCATGGGCTACAGCCATAGATTACAATACAGAAACAGGGCTTAAACAAGTTCTCATCTCTCTTATAAAAACATTAGGGATATTTTCAACTCACATGCTAATACGATGTTTGCAATGAGAGTTCATTAAATATGAAAAGAGGAAAGAATCAGTTTTACTGCTTTTCATCATGCTTTATATAACATTAAAATATGCAGAGTACAGTTAATTGACTATTCGTGTTCCTTCATTAACCTTACTTTATTGCAGCATTTGTGTTCTAGTTTGCTATTTCAGCCATACCTTTCCTTATTGCTACCTAAAAAGCTTCCAAGAGCGTTTCACTCTTCCTGGCTGTCAACAGCATCTCACAAGAAAGCAGGATCCTCCCTCTTTTTCAGTACAAAACAGGCACTGTACAGACTGCGGCAGTAAAAATTTAGCAGTATTGCTACATTTATTCCTCTTTAACACTCAGCATCTAATAAACACAGTAGATTGTCTTTGTATTCTATCATTCTTAGCCATCAGCATCTAGTTTGATTTTGATCTGGGGACACAAGGGCACACACGAGCAGCTGGGTGGTGGTGGTGGGGGAGTTATGATTATTAAATTTTTTTGCAACAATTAATATTTCTAACGATGCAAGTTATTATTTAATAACACGTTACTTGGAGCTTTCAAAAGAATGCACACTGGATATTTCACACTGTAATTAAAAAGATGTTCCCAGTGACAGGTTACTGTTTCTTTTCAGACAGATCTAAATGAAGACATCAACAAAACAGTGAAAAGGGAGATCAGAAGTAGGAAAATGCAGTTTGTCTGCATACTTAAAAGCTTTTCAAAGTACCTCTGTCGTCGCATTTCTTGTGTTGCCAGCAAAATACCTTCTCATGATACATTTCCAAATAAAAAAGAAAGCAAGATGCCACATCAACTTGGCCAAGACGTTCTGCAAGCCAGGCGGCCTGACTCACAAACATGCGTTGGTAACAAGAAATTTCACGGGGAAATTGTGTGTCAAACACCAGAACTAATGCCCAGGCTGTGCAATCCCCTTCCTGGGATTTTCATAACTTGACCAGACAAGACCCTGTACAACTGCTCTCGCTTTGAAGCTAGCCCTGCTTAGACCAGGGGCTGGATCAGATGACCCCCGAGAGGTCCCTTCAAACCCAATTATTCTGTAATTCCCTCCTGCTCCATCACTCCCAGATACAACTGATTTCTGCCGGCAGGAGGCAAGGCATGGGAGAAAAAGTCTGTTGAGCTGCAGAGCAACCAGAAACACTTTTCTAGATGCATTTTAAACAAAGCTCTTAAAAAATCACATATTTTCATGTTAGCCTTTCACCAAAACTTCTACCCATCACATTACCCAAACGTGCCAGGTCTCAGCTGCTGAGGGGCTGATGTCTCCCTGCTGTCAACATTACTGCAGGTAATACTGGTGCCAGAACGTGGCCTTCAGCAATCCACATTTGTCAAAGATTTTATACAATGGACAATTTTAAAGCAGATAATCAATTAAACAAGTAATTCATCTCACCAACAACCACCTATCATGCAGATATAACTTTAGATGTCCCATCTCTGGTGTCAGGCAAAATCAGCGTGGGTAGGTAGCTTATTTTCCCCATGCTCAGGAGCATTCCTGTGACCCTGCTGCAGGGATGCTCACCTCTGCCACAAGAGTTGTAATGAGCAGCAGAAGGGCAAAAGCCCCTAATGCTGCTGCAGCTACTTCAGTGAACACAGATGCAGGAACAAAACTTTGACTACCAGCAAATATTCTGCAAATCTGCTGTGAACGATGCCGACGATAAATGGCTAAGGATGTCACTATTAATATACACATTATTTGTAAACTGCTTCTGAATAAATTAAGACTTTAATGGATTTTCTTATTCAATAAAGAACCAGTTTTATAGATTTCAATAACTGCAGTACCATTTAATGTTTCAAATACCAAAAGACAAAGTTAAAATTCAGTGCTTTGGTTATTGTTTATGAAAATACCTCACAGTAAATGGCATCTGTTTAGTTTACTATTTGAAAAATGCCTGTAATTTGGGCAACCCTTTGGGATGGTTATTTTTGGCACAAGTTGCACACAAATAGTCCATGAATGCTTTTGCAAGTGTGCAAAGGTATGATTGTAATGTCCCTCTTCTTACCTATTTCAAAAAAGCTTCACATTTATCAGTGCCCGCAGAAAAGGTAAATCACCTGGTAATTCCCAAACCCCATTCCTAGAAGGAGATGACAACTATTCCTTTCAGCTACAAGATGCACGTTCTGCCTTTGCCAGCGGAGACAACTGAACAAAACATTGACATTCTTTATTTCTAAGAAACTGCTGGTCTGGTTTTGCAGAGACCTATTGGACAAAGCACCAGACTATTCAGAGTACCTCCATTTTATTCCTCAATCTGACATGGTTGCAACCTTCAGCAAGTCATCAGAATGATCATGACCACTAAGGTCTGCAAAGCCCTTTGAGACCCACTGGTAAAGACTGGCCACGCTAAGGGCTAGAAGCACCCAAGCCATCAGCCACATAGCCAGGGTAGCCCCACTCTAAATTCAGGTACCTACAGGACATTGAAAACACAACACATCATGAATAAAACTGCCACCTTTTGCTTTTCTTGCTTCCAAGGTTTTCAGAGAGTGGGAGCAACCTCTGCAGTGGGTGAATGAGCTCTGGTGAAAAAAGCTTTCATTGCAGCCTTAACAGTTTGAGAATCTGTAGCACCGTTGTTTGTATTGGCAGCACTCTCTTATGTGACCTCTTGGGAACGATATTAATTTCACTTACAGTAGCTCTTGGCACAAGTCAGTGCCAGCCTACTATGGACTGGATAGTGGGAGTTCTTAACCACTTCCAGAGGAACAGCTGTAATTTACTTTTTTGTAGAAAAACTACTGAAGTTTAACTATTTTAGTTTTGTGAAGCAGTCAAGGTCTCACTGTACAAAAGAGCTTAAGAAGCACTCAATAATCAAGGAAGGAAAAAAAAGATGGTTCCCTTGGATCACACAAGCAGTTCCTTGGCAAACTACATCCAGGAACTTCTCACCTGCTCTCGGCAGAGCCTCAGCACTTCTTGGAGTTCTGCTACCGGCACCTTCAAACAGCCTGCAGAACGGGAGCACACCACCCCTGATAACATCTGGTTCACGCGTGAAAAACTTTGGTCTGACTGTTGAAGCAGGAACAAATGAAAACTCAAGTGCACTCCATCTCCAAAGGGAGGTTTGTTACCTCTGAGATGGGGAGGGACTTGAAAAACAAGGCAGTTCAAAAGTCTCTGTCAGTGGACCACAAACCACTGCCTGCCTGTCCTTCAATCCTAGTTACTTAGCAGATAGTGGGAAAGAGCGTGCAATAACCATTAGATATGGAATAGGATTAGAACATGAACAGGAGTTTAGCATATGCAAACAACCACTAAAAACAGCTTAGGTACGTTTAGCTTTCACTTAGACTGAGAAGGTGCAGGATCAGAAAATACCAAAGAAGGTGAGCCTTGCAAATTTTTGGATGTGGAAAACCAGCTCGAATGCCAAGTACTTAACAGATACGAGTCTTGCTTAGTACAATAAAATCATAACCAAATAATATAAATGATATATCTTACACAGACTAAGCCAATAAGAAAGTAGAAGATGTGCTCAGCACCCCCATAAGGTCACAGAAACAGTTCAGACATCTTTGGATAGGAGACTCCTTCACAAACACAGGTTCAAGAAAAGAAGAAAAGAGTCTTTGAAGTTAAGCAAGGCTTCTACCCTAAAGAGGTGGATTTTCTTACTGTATTATTTACCCTTCATTTCAATGATCTGCCTTTCTTCTAATATGTATCTGTATTTTCATTCTTTATTCATATAACAATGGCTTGCACATATTTGATATTACTAAAGCACATGGATATGCCACATCATGCCTATGCTGCATTATTCTGAATTTATTTGCTGTAAATTTACTCACTCTAAACTCAATAAGGTCTACAAGTCTTTCTTCCTACTGCTGTGGAAGTTTGATCCCTCTGTGTGAGGGCTGGGGGGTTCTCTCCCTCTCAAGGTTTTTTTCTGCAAACACAAAATAAATGAAAAAATAAAAGAAAAAATGATAAGAGTCTAAATAAGCATGAAAAATGTGTGCAGTGGAAAAAAAAGAAACAAATTGTATGTTATGATGTTGAACATACATGTCTGTGTCAGATGTGTCTTGACAAAGAGACTTAGTTCTCTATGATCTCAAAAAGATCTCTGTACACTAGGTGCCGTAAGGAAGATTACTCCTCCAGCAGAAATGTTTGAAGGCTACTTTTCTCACCGTGGAACAGTCCAGACAACCACCAGATATGAGGACAGTCCAGAAAATAAGGATCAGAAGATCATACTAAGGGCTTAAGTGTAGTTGGCACAGCCCTATTGAGCAGCCTTCCCAGTCAACTTGTTATAAGTTATTGTTTTAAAACAAAAAGGACCTGCTTGCCTTGAAAGTTGTGGATGACCTTTCTAGGGCTTACATGAGGCAGTGACAACAGCCTGCACCTGCAGAATCTGCAATAACAACCCAGACAAGTATCTCATCCCTCATTGAAGACAGCAGTGGTAGCGCTATAACTATTTTTAAGGAAATACTCATTAGAACACGTAAGAGAGCAGCAGAAGAACACAATGTGAACATAAGCACCCTTATCAGTTGTGCAAACTGGGGCATCTAAAAGAAAAGCAGAACAGCCTCTGCATTACTCACAGCTGAAGTACAGCTGAGTGTATCCTGAACAAAGCAACCTCTAAGAGCCAGCAGAATGGTCTCCTGATGCTGTAGTACAATCAGAGGAAAGGACTCACACTGCCTTTCTACGGGGTCACATTTCCACCACGTGAGGACACTCAGGTCTGGCACCCACTGCCAAGAAAAGTACACTAGAGGAATGTCTGCCCATCAAACTAAGCAGCAACTCATGCATTCCCTGTGCTACTTGGAGCTGCATTCCCCTACCCCTACCAGACACATCACTGTCCAGGGCTCTTCAAGGATCCTCCTTTACATATTTATGTAAAGCAACAATGCAGAAGTGAGACATCTTAGAATCATAAAATGGTTTGGATCTCAAGGGACCTTAAAGATCGTTGAGTTCCAACCCCCCTGCCATGGGCAGGGACACCTCCCACCAGCCCAGGTTGCTCAAAGCTCCATGGTCTTGGAACAGTTCCAGGGATGAGGCTTCCACAACTTCCCTGGGCAACTTGTTCCAGTGTCTTATCACCCTCACTAAAGAGTTTCTTCCTAATACCTAATCTAAATCTCCCCTCTTACAGTTTAAAACCATTATCCCTCATTCTATCACTACACTCCTGCATAAAGTCTCTTTCCATCTCTCCTTCTTCTGCTTCACCAGACTGCCTTCAGCTCAAGATCCTTGAATGGTTGCTCTTTCCCATGGAAATTAAAGCACCAGAGGTAAAGACAAACCAGTTTTTTTCAGCTCTAGGGGCAAAGAGAATTAACTTTATTCCTCTTTAATATTCTGCATCACAGCCAATACTTGCAACATCAATCACTTCAACATGCTGTTATCCTCCTTCCACTTGCCCACTGTATCCTGGTTACCAGCCCACCCAGATTTAAAAGTCAGTAATAAATATCACTTTAAGTCAGCAAATGTTTTCTGACCTACGCAAAGCAGGAGGCGGGAAAGAGCAAGAAGAGCCAGGGAGAGATGGGGAGCTGCTGCCTTAAAAGTTGATTCAAGCAATATGGCCATGGAAGATGCTAATTTGTTAGAGAATTTAGACTGGAATCAGAGAAGCAAAACAATCTGAAAGACTGATATATACGGCCTTATTCCACACCAGAGTGGCTGATCTGCTGGACACTAGCAGAGACACTCTACCTGTGTTTTTATAAGCACTAAAAGAGAGCAAGGTATCAGCAACCTCCTAACATTCTGCTGTGATGATCAGGCTGCCCTCATCAACTCAACAAGGAAGCCTGGGCCCAGCCTGGAAGCCCTACCAATATAGACAATATGTGTTCAGCTTCTTCCAGCCCCTTTGCCATGACAGCCTCAAAAGCCCCTCCAGCTCAGCAGCTCATTCTGCAGCAGGGACACCCCAGGCATCAGTTAAATTCTGGCAGTAGGGCATATTGATGGCAAATTGCCACTTACTGGAAGAGAACTTCATTTAAGAGATACACTGTCACCAATAACTAGTTGATTCTCACACCAATGAGCTTGCTCACTGCTCCCTCCTTTCCCACCACCAGCTTTATGGAGATTACTTCAAACCACATGAGCTTCACCATTTTCACTTAAGTCAGCCTAAGTCCATGGGTTAACATAGTTATTTGGTCATCTCTCAAGTGCCAAAAATAACCTTAGTAAAATTAAACAGTTTCAGCACCTTCTTATAATGATAGAATCAGAAAATGCTTCAGGTTGGATGGGGCCTTAAAAGTTCAGGGAAGTGTCTGAGGCACCATCCCTGGAGGTATTCAAAAGACGGGCTGACAAAGCACTTGGTGACATGGTTTAGTGATAGTTTTTTATCAGTTAGGTTGACAGTTGAACAGGATGATCTTAAGGGTCCCATCCAACCTAAACAATTCTATGATCATCGAGTTCCAATCCCCCTGCCATGGGCAGGGATATCTCCCACTAAACCAGGTTGCTCAAAGCCCCATCAAACCTCGAACACCTCCAGGGATGGGGCAGCCACAGCTTCTCTGGGAAACCTGTTCCAGTGCATCACCACCCTCACAGGAAAGCCTCTAGGACACCATCCCTGTTCAGTAAACCCTTGCCTTGGAATTCACCTCCCTGCTCCCTCCACCAGCACATGATCAAAAGATCAGATGGCTTCATGAACAACAAAGTAATGGGACCGGGAATGCGCTGGGGTTTGGCTGATTGCACGGGAGGTTTGTTTGCATGTTTTTAGCATGTCTCATACTTGATGTTTTGAACTTCTCCACTTGTGCCAAGAGATAACAATGACTAACTTAGGAGCAAAAAAGTCACGGAATAAAGAAACAAGCATACACATAATGAAACTGGAGTTGGCACAGGCTGAAAAGATGACTCACAGAGCCTCAGCGTTTAGTTTTGTTTCTAAAAGTCAGACAACACCAAGAACTGCTAAAGCAAGAGATGAAGATTCACTCCGTTTTCTTGCTTTACTGAAATTTAGAAATTTAAAAATCAGGTTTCCAGTTTTGGAAGTCTCACAAAATTCACCATTAGCTCTTTGTCAGAGGAGCAGTTTTTAAGCTCAGGTTTATAAAAATAAATTATTATTTGTCTCTGGTTAGCTTCTTTGGAACTCTTTATTTACAGAATGGAAGAATGTAACATTTCCTTAACCACTCCCACCATCCTGCCATAAATACTCCTGTCATATGTTTTGCTATTAATAAGCAACTGAAGCGGGTCCTTCTCTACAGCCACAATAAATGGATTCTCAAAACCTGTAATTTTGCATTGTATTTCATAAGACCACAACTTCGATTTAATAGCAGTGCTGCTCTGTTAGCTACGCTTTGTGCTTAAATGTAAAAGTCCACCACAGGGGCATTTTGTGTCTCTGCTTATTAATAAAGAGCTTTACAAGAAAAGAGAACAGCGGTCTGTAATGTGACATTCTTCAAAAATCTTTGGTGATTTACCTGTTAGATAATTTTGGTGATTTACCTGTTAGATAATTTCATTTGGGGCAGCAGTTTTGCTGTAAAGTTGCCTAAGCAGAAAGATGGGTGACCAAGGAGGGAGGACAAACCACTCTCTTCCATTCCTGGTTCTTTCTTTGATGGATTGGACAGGCAGCTGATTCTTAACAAGCATATTCTCTACGCCAGAGCTGGAGTTTCTAAAGAAAATACCAATGGCAGCAGCATCAAGAGGTACTCTTGCAGAGCCCAGCTCAGTGATTATTTGACAAAGCTGTTAGTTACTGGTCTACATAGACCTTTCCGAACAGTTGTCCACCCATTGAACGGGACCTTGAATACTCTTACATTTCGTAGAGGAACAGGAAAGCCTTTGACACAGTATGTGTTGTAACACGGTCAAGACTGACATGATATTAACTGGATTCCTCGCACGTTCCAAGGTTGTCTACACAGCAGTACTCTGCAGTTGTACCTCCAGCTTCAACAGAGGTAGTACAGATACACCCTAACACACAAAATTAAAGAATCTAAAGCAGACTTGACTGTAAATGACCAAGAAATAGCAAAGTAATAGAGGACAGGATTAAACAGGCTGTTTTTGTTAAGACAGAGAAAACACAAAGTTACCCCAGTGTTACATCCTTGGCTGAATACTGTTTAATAAAACACATTTGTGATGTCAGCATCAAGACAAGCAAATTTTGCTTATATTATTTTGGCTAGTCACAATCAGAAACCTATTAACAACTTCAGATGAACCTGGTCAAGGTATGTAAGTGGACAACTCCATGTTAAATTATGTATATCCACATCAAATGCAAAGTAACGGCCAGTGAAAGGGAAAAAAAAAGTGCTGACATCTTATGTGGTTTTAAATTAACTATATTAACTTAAAGAAAGTGACCTGAATGGCTGTGAAGACATTTCAGCGAAGAACTAATCTATACTACCAGAAACTCTAAAAAAGATAGCAAATTGCTAGGATGAAAAGCCTACATGATGGAGAGAGGGAGGAAATTGCGTGATTTATATAAATCAGTGGTGCGGTCCCATCCAGAATATTACATCCAGCACAAGGCATCAGGAACACAGAGGGACACTGCAAAACCTGATAGAGTTCAAAACGAGGTAACAAAAATGATTACAGCATGGAAAGAGCCATCTAGAGGGGCTGGGATTGCTTGCTTTTAAAAACAGCTGTACAAATGAAAACACAAAATCTAACCATACAGAAATTTGAAGTTCCCTGTCTCACAGGAACAACAGAAAGGCCACCGAAATGAAAGTTGGGATATTCAAAACTGATCAAAAAATAAATGCTTTCATTAAGAACATACCTTCTCCTTTGAATTTGTTATCACCAAACCCACACAAAAGCCCTGTAAATGTGAGTTCCAAGATGAGTCTGAAGCCAAAATACTAGCCAGATTTGTTGAAAGGTTGTATTTGTACATGGGTAACATGAAAAGCCAGAACTACAATGGCTGACAGTAACAACCCCCAGGCATCAGAGTATAAGGTACCTCTGGCTATTTGAAACCAGAAAATAAACATCTGCCCCCACACTCTTTTAAAAGCACAAGAAACTTTCTATTTGTGGCAGATCAACCTTAAAATGTATAGATATAGGACTAGACAAACCATCATCTTGACCCACTAAAACATGCTTTTTATCTCCCCTAGCCTTCCTCTAAAATAACTGGTTTGTTCTTTTTTTAATAAAGCATCCATCGGTTTAATGTAAATATTTATTGCAACATTGAATTGCAAATGATTGGCTCAATAATAGGAATTTTTAAGCAGGGTTTCAGACAAATTCTCAGGTTCTGCATACACTGAATTTGCTGAGGACAGTCATCTCAACAGAAAAAACCCAAGAGATATTGCTCCCGCGACTCAGCCTGGAGACTTACCAGTTTTAATGCGTGCACTGGCAACCTAAGAGACCTATTGATTTGCAGCCATTCATTCAAGTGCAGTGAAAGCCATAATTAGATAAATAGCTTTGGTAAAACTAATCTGAAACTCATTTGTTTGGGGACTATCTGTTTAATGAGATAAAACAAGAAATTAAATATCTCCTGAATGTTCCTCTTTGTATCCTTCGACACAATAATAAAAATATAAATAAAGAGGCATTCGTTTAACTACCATTATTATTTTTTCATTTTCTGTATTTTGATCCAGCAATTGCTGTCAAAGACAGTTACAAAGACACTATTTATGAATGACCATCCTCTGACGGGCTGACCAGCTTTATCAATCTCTTTCATACATGTGGATACCAAGGAATAGAGAGAGCAGATCTTTTATTCATCTGAAAATACTCTTCAGGCTGACAGAATACAGCGATAAGATGGCATGTATGATGTAAACTTTTATGGTAACCAAGTGCCATTTTTGGACATGATCATGCTGTTCTTTATGAACAGAAGATAAATTCTGGTTATGTTTTCAAAACCTTGTAACAATTAACCCAGCAGGATTATTATGTTTGGTTTCTTTAGTAATTTTTTTCCAACAAAATGCTGGGAAAGACTATTTTAAAGAATTCCTATGCACAACTCAGGGCTACCCTGGGCAGACGTTACAGCTGATCCTTCTTTAGCTGAAATACGCTCAAGCCTGGGGTGCACTGCATCCTTAACCTTTCTCCTCTGGCAGCTAAGAGCTAGATCCTGCTTTTGCTCCTTCAGGACATGATTCTCCCATGAGATTGGCCCTCCCTAACAAACACCCCAAATCTCAGTTCGTCCAGCAACACAGCTCCAGCAGCAGGCTCGCAGCACACGGCCCCAGATCTGCTTTTGCTGCCAAGAGGCTTCAGGCAGTGCAGAAAGGACAAACCACAACAAAACACTGGATTGTACACGAGCTGGGACCCAGACCAGATCTAAGGGATTCTTTTAGCTCATTCCTTCAACCATCCAGTAAACAGTAGCTTTGTGACTTTCAGAGCTAACCAGGCGTGTGAACTGTTTTCCTCCCCTTCTTTCCATATTTGAAAAATGAGTTTATGCATCACTGAGGTGCATTCACCTATGGGATGAAATGGAGCATCTGCTTAACAGTGTGCACTGCCCGTTTATGACAGCAAATGATTAACACATCCATCTGAAATTACCAAGTGTGTTAGGATCACTGAGTCTAACACTCTTGGCCAGAACACCACAATTAAAGGTTGTGGGTCTTAAAAAAAAAAAAAAAACCAAAACAAACTAAAACAACAAATAAACAAAACCCAAACACCTGCTCTCCCTCCCCCTCCCTACCCCAAGCAACATCATAAATTCTTGATGCTCACAAGTGATTTGGGCCTTTATTTTCTCTTTGTTTGGTTGGGTTGGGTCTTTTTTTTATGTTGGTTGTTTGGGGGTTTTGTTTTGGGGTTTGTTTTTTTGGACAGGGGAAGAGGAGAGAGAGGTTTAATCCAAAATGCAATATTTTCTCTAGTTACTGCTCTTTAGTACTGACCTGCAGACTGCAATAACATCTACAATTATCAAGAACATGGTCTGACACACATTCTTTGGCCACTGGCATCACTGTAAGCAGCCCCAGCCCTTTGCTTGGTGCTTCTTCTTCCCAAGCCCCAGTGACAACGCTGACACACAACCTGCAGAGTTGCTCAGAGGAATCAGCTGCAGGAGAAGCCACCAGCAGTTCATATTAAAGCACACTCACATAAAACCCACTCTGTAATGAAGCAACACGACTGCCGGAGAGCCTCTGAACTGTTTCTTTCCTTACCACTCTAATTCATATAGCCCATGTGTCTCCCAGACATATAAAGCACGAGGTCGAGGAAGCACGGAAAGAAAGGCAGCCTCTCCAAATCAAGGGAAAAAAAAAGAAAATTGCATTCCTCACAAACAATATTTTTTTAAAAAGGCAAACTAAAAATCATCCATCATTTTAAGCTTTAATGGGTTAATTATGTTCTAAAACTGAAGAAAAAAATTGATTACTGATGCTATGAATACAGCTCTACTGGTATTTATATAGACTGAAGTGTTTTTTCCCCTCAATCAGCAGAATATTTTCTTTTTTCCACTATAAAAAGTATATTGACTTTTAATCAGTTAGCCTGCTGTGACCTCTCCAGGAAAATATCTTGTGAAAAAAGAAATTCATCAGAACAAACTGTATAATATAGTATTTAAATATTAATAATTGACCCTAGCTTAGTAGACTTCATAAGTAGATCACTTCACAAGGTCAGACTAACCCAAGTCACACCATAAGTTAACTAAGATAAAAGACACCGTGACAATTATGAATAGCTACTGCCTTTTACACCTGGAACTGGAGAAAACTCAGATCCTGTTTCTATGGTTTTTAACTTTACAGCCCCAGTGACTTCATCTTTCCTTAAACTTTTGCCAAAAGCACAGATATAATGAAAAATGTTTAAATCAAAAGGTGTCATATGGATAAGTTTATACAGCAAATACTAAAAAGTAACCAGTCTTTAAATGGATTTGTGCACATGGATCCTACTGGATCTCTAAGGCAGCCTGACATGAGGAAAAAGAGTTTTCAGTTTGTGCACAAAGAGCTAAGAAATGTATGGATGGCCCAGCTGAGCCAGACCTGAGGGACTACAGAAGAATGGAGTGCTCTCGCTCTGTCCAGAGTTAAAAGGTGTCCCACTTTATTTTCAGCCTTATAGGACCATACTGAGCCTCAACTAGCACTCAGGTTCTTTTTCTAAGCATTAGTATGAACCCCAACCAGAAGATGGCTCACATCCCAAGGAGATGAATCTGTGACCAGACCTATGGCACCTGGCGGCCTGCCACGAGGCACAGGAACATGGCGAGACCCATCTTGGGGTCTTGAGTGGTTCAGCAGAGCCACACCAGAAGTCAGTGCACTGAACCCCATCGCTTCACAGGCTGGCACCCAACACCAACCAGGAGAAACCAGGAGTGGACAGGAGCAACTCAGTTATGACCAAGTAACATGTTATACAATATAAGTTATACAGTATAAGTTACTTAACATAAAGTTACACAGTAATAATATAAAGAACAAGCAACTTCCCTTCCCACATGTGAAATGTTCCTTTAATTGTTACATATTAAGGATGAAACGTCCATTGTATTACAATAACTTTCCATGAATTAGGCTGAAAAGAGGGCATATCCCGCTTCCCTCTCCCCTCCCCTTTTAATAAAAGCTATCGCTGTCTATTTCCAGCATTTTCATCAGCATAAAAGTGCACAGCTTGTTTTGCAATTTCCTCACGGCGCAAATGGAATTCAAACCACCGGGGCCGTACGAGCCACAACAGCTGAATACAAACCTGAACAGAGTTTGTCATAATTGTACAACCCAGCACTTGTTCATTCATCCTGGCAGCTGGGAAACACAGCGTGAATTAGCCAATAACGCAGGTTTGCAACCACACAAATTAAAGTATACAACTCCACAAGGTGAACTTTGCCCATTTCCCTTTAAACATAGAACTAAGGGGACAGTCAGCTCACATTTAAATCGAGTCTTTCATCAAGATGTAACACGAGCAGAAGTTTTGCAAATACTCCAATCCGTGCCTTTTAATGCCAATGGAATTTATCTTATTTCCTACACAGATTTCCATGATGGGTTTCCAAGCCACACACAGCAGCAGCACATCTGCAGGCCTCCTCCCTTGGAACCAGGAGCAAAACCAAAAGTGAAAGCAGAGAGATCCTTCTTCAGCCAGAATTACAAAAAGGTGGAGGACAGATGAATGTTTTCTTTAGGAGTCCCTAACTAAAGGGGTTTTCACTGACACTATAAAAGCAGCACTTAAAGACTGAGCATGGGCAAAGGTAACTCAAGGTGTTTTCAGCTTGAGCTTCATTTTCTGTGTGGGCAAGAGGAAAAAGACAAAACCATGTTTCACAGCAGCCGACTGTGGGTCCAAGAAGGATTCACCACAACCTGGTCTAGTGGGAGGTGTCCCTGCCCATGGCAGGGGGGTTGGAACTCGATGGTCTTTAAGATCCCTTCCAACCCGACACATTTTGTGATTCTAGGACATGGTCTGGCCAAAATAGAGAAGAAAACTAAGAACCTGTCCCATAACTTAGAGCAAGCTGTTGCATGCTTTTCCTGTGTATTCAAAGAGAGAGTGTCAATTTTATGCACCTTCCATGAGTATGAGCCACACGATGGCACCTCTTCCCTGTGCCCTGGCAGCTGGTGCTGCACATGGCCCATCCCTGGGATGCTGGGAAGCAGCTGAGATGTCAGCTCAGGCATTGCCAGCCTCACACCCAATGCCAGAGTAAGACCACGGGCAGTGGGCATCGTCCTGGCAACAAGATTAATCCCTCGCCTCAGGGAGAAAAAAATAACTTACATTCTGCAAAAACTTATTAGGTTATTTCCTGGGGTGGAAGAGTGGGTTTGCCATCCATTTCATTCAGCTGTAGTTAATCAAACCCAGGCATAATTTCTCAGATGTCATAACACATGGGCTAATTAAGAAGTATTCTCAATTTAATAATTCACTGAACACTGACTATGAAACAAATTATTATGCAAATAAACACAAGAGACACTGAAATTCCCCATCAGCTACTGTGGTCACTGTCGCTAAGCTATTTTACTCATTACTCAACATTTCACATGTCACCAGTCAAAGACCTGACAAGTTAAAGGATACTGTGAAAGACAATTATCTTAATCAAATACATTTAGCAGGAATACATAATAAGCCTGATTACAATAGGAAAAATTCAAGACTACTTACTGAGACTATTTTTAGTCACGTAATAACTGACAAAGTGATGGGAGTATTAAGTTACTGAGTAGAGCCTCGATGGCAGGCTTTAAAGGAAAATGTCACCAGTACCAATCTGCCTACTTCAATAATACTTCTGACAATAAAACTTTGGATTCACTGAGACAATCCAGCATTTTTGTGCACTGATTCCAGCCAGTGTAGCTTCTACACACTACAGCACCCCGTCTTTTTAATGCAGGAGAAACTCCAAAACAAAGCCTCTACAGTGCATATAAACATAGGTACTAGAGCAATTGTTCTCCCGTTGTTTTTCTCCTCATTAACAGCACTGGTCAAATGAGCATAAAGGGGCTGATAAAATGTGCTGATGGCAGAAAAATTGGAGGCACTGTCAAAACAATTGTCAATAGAATGGCGTACAGGAAGAGCAGGTGACTTGGAGGACTGGAATATTAGGAAAAGAGTGTAATTCAGCAGCCTGAAAGGCAAGATCACACAGGCACCACTGAGATGAGGAGCTGTCAACAAGAACATGGACTGCTATAAGTGCCAGTTGTGGGTGGGAAGACTACCTGAGTACAAGGTAGACCTATACACTTGGCTCAATCAAAGAGTAACCATCAAACATAACATAGCCATGGAAAGAAGTACTGGAAATTCTGAGTATTTCCAGCGGGGAATTTCTAACATCCTGGTAAAATCTCATCCACAACACTATGATTTTCCCAAGCGTGAAATGAATCGATTAGAGGAAAGCAACTTGAATGACATAAGCAACTGAAAGCTTCTTACAAGAGACGAATAAAAATTTAGCAAAATGTAGGTTGAGAGGTTTGGATATTTCATTTAATTAAAACAGATTGCATATAATTTGATTTTTTTCCCCCTGCCAAAGAAGAGTTATCTCCAACAGCATGACAACTGCCAGTGCCAGAATATATGATAGATATCTCTAATATGCTCCAACCCTCCAGCTATTTTCAGCTCAGGAACCTTCTGTTCCCGATGAGGATTATGTATGTTCAATACATTCCTCTTCCATGAACTTCTCCAGTCTCACCTTGAACTCATTTTCCCTCCTAGCATCCATACCTTAACTCTTGTGGGTTTTTTGCAACCTGTAACCCCATAGTCAGTTTACATCCTGTCATACACGTACAGCAAAGTTGTCACTAAAAACAGAGCTAAGGTGAAGACAGTCAGAGAACATCTGCCTGGCCAAAGACCCTTAGACCCCTAGGAGCTTCATAAAAGTCATTACAATGTCTCAGAAAAGACAATAGTCATGTTATTACTTCAACTTCCAGCAAGCCAAAAGCCATGTCTCATGGTGAAGATTTGTACAGACCAGCAAGGTCTTTCACAATGTCATAGTAACAGGGTTTGACACCATGACACCCAAAAGGTTTTCCAGCTCCACTGCTGTGACAAAGAGCAGCATCCATGTTCATGTATAACAACAGTATTTTGCTTGTGTGTAAATGTGAATGTGAACCTAGAAAGCAGAAGAGGTCATTAAAAACACACACACGTGTGTGTGTGTGCGCGCGCGCAAGGTATTCCCTTCTCCAGCTCCTGAATGCTTTCCTGTCCTCCTAGGAGACACTCAGGAGCAGTATTAGTCCCATTGGGAGCCCAACTGAGTGCTGTGAGAAGGATTTTTGGCATGATGGAGTACCTGCTGCACAGATGTGCCTGCAGGACCTCACCACTGGTGTTCCTGGTGCTTCCACAGGTAGAGATACGTTTTTCATCGCTAATTACAAGAAAAAAGGGAGGAGAGGAAGACATCTTTGACAAGCACTAGGAAGAGCAAAGATATTTCATAACCAAAATACTTATGCTTCCTACACATAATTTTAACACATGCCTCAAGGAGGCAAACGAAGAAACAAAAGGGTCCCACTTCCCAAAGATTTTGAGAAAGCACAGGGCAGAGGGAAGCTTTTCCATGGGGCATAGCAACCCAACCACAACATACCCCTCCTCTGCCCTTGCACAAGCTCTGACACATAGACATGCAACTGCCACAGCAAAAGACTGGATCATTTTCTGTTGTTTTATCCAGCAGAAACAAGGAAGCACCAAGCAGAGGCTGAGTAGTGAAACCCACACCTCACAACCCTCTGTGTAACCACCAGGGCCACCTGGGACACGTGTGCTGCACCTGCCCGAAGGGGGAATTTAAGAAAAGCACCATCAGGGACAAGGCCAACATCCTGTTCAAAGTTCAGGAGCTTTAATGAAACCATTGGGCTTCCCAGCAAAGGAAGTGGAGATTAGTTTTATCTGTTGTCAAACAGTCTCATGCCAAGGGCCAAGGACTGAGGAGCCTGAAAAGATTTAAAAAAATATATTATTCCACCCCAAACTGGTTTGTAAAATTTATCCCCCCCCCCTTTATTTTTATACCATCCTCTAGAGCACAATGCTTTCCTCCCCTCCCCATAGCACAGGAAGTACTTGAACAGCACGCAGTGAAGTACACCCTTAAAACAGCTATAGCACCCTTAACACTTTTCATTATATTTTCTTATCCACAGTCCCCAAGCATGTATGCACACAGATTATCCCTGCTTTATGGATGAGGAAGCAAACTGCACTGCAGGCGGCCCCTCAGCAAGTCAGCATCAGAGGCAGACCCCCTGCTTGGGGGTCATAATATTTTTCTAGGAAATTAGACAAGCCAGAATTTCAGCTGGTCAGCATTTACTTGAAAACAGCTCACCTAAGTGAGCAATGATCCCAACGAAACCCAGCTGGACAAATAAGACTCTCGGCTTGGTGTTTGAACAAACAAAAAAGCACAAAGAAAAAGTCACTGGAGAGAAAGATCGAACTAAATTTTTATTTTTTTTTTTCCAAAAGGGATAGAGGGAATGGAGACTTCACAAGCAAACAAAACCCTCAAAAAATCAACCTTGGATTGACTTGAAATATTTTGTTGAGGTGGAAAAAAAAGGAATCTTTGTTTCATATTTGTGTTACTCAACCTTCCCCCAACCTTACTTTAAGGGTTTTTTAATTTAAAGGCCACATTTAAAAGAGAAAGTAATAAAAATAATAAAATTTTTATTATTCTAACATATTCCTTCCCTCTCCCAAATACTGTCCTTTTCAAGGTTGAAGTTATTCTTCACATTAAATAGAAATATGTGAAAAGCATCTTAAAACACCGTTTCTGGGGGGAAAAGGCACATACACGTAGCAGACAGGAATCACGGCAGGGCACTACTGACAGAGCCAGACTGCTCCCTGGAGAACTGCACACGTAGGAGACCCTCCATGCACCCCGAGTGCACACTTTGTTTCCAAAGGGAACAAGTGACATTCACATCACTACCAGACTCCTAGCACTACCTGCCACCCCACTAGACACCTGCACCGCCAAATAATTCCAGCTGCAGGAGAACCCCTGCAAACCCAGAGATGGCAGAGCGCAGCAGTCTTGTTCTCCACAGAGGATCAAACCACCAGCCAGAAGGTCCTGCTGGAACCATACAGCATCTCCATGCAGCATCACCCTCTGATCCAAGAGCTGCTGGGCTTGACTCCAGCCTGACTTACAAACCCACCATCTTCCCTCCAGCCTTTTTCCTGCCAGGACAGGCAGCTCAAGAAAAACTTTGCAAAATGACCCACAGTGTACTGGAAAGTGAAGCCACAGATGACACGACCACTAAATCTGTCATACTGTGTTTGCTGGCCCATAACGTGGCACATCAGCAAAGACAGGCAGAGCCTCAGCTGGGACTGTACGAAGCCAGTCAGGACTAAGGCTCAGCAGGCACAACCATGGAACTGCATGACCTAGGAGCTACCCAGGCTTCTCAGGCTGTTAACATACCCACTTCAAATATCTACAGAGTAAATGTTTGCATCACTCACTTGTCAAACGCTTCTCAGTAGCGAGGAGGAATAACCCTGAGGAAAAACCAGAGCCTACTCTGCCTCCTGTCTCCCTGAAGTATCATGAAATGTGTTGTGCTAGAACAGAATGTCAGACCTGCCTGCAAACAAACACTGTTCCCAGCACTGGGTCTGCACCTACTTCCTCACTGCACTCTTACTCCACTTCTTTGGTAGTATGTTTTTAAAGGGAAACGAATTCAACTCAATTCAGAAAAGGCTCCATCTTTCACTGGATGAGAGATACCTATCGTAAACGGCCTCTTAAGGCAGAACTAGGCTTGACTATTTAAAATTATACGAATCCCCTTAGCTCCATGTTCTTATGGACACTTGTCAAGTGGATTACAATTTCATGTGAATAATAAAAATCATTAGGAGTCTCCATACAGATGTAGTCTTCATTCTGTGGGTTAAACTCACTCAGCAAAAGAAATTAAACTAGAATAGGAATCTGAAATCAAAACATTACTCAGAAATAGCTCCTCTGCTTGTACATTTATATACTACCTTAATCCTATTTATCTTCCTTGCATTTATGTCTTCTAAGAACAAAGCATTCACCCAGGAAGTTTGGTTTTAAATCCACACCCTACTATATTTCACAACATTTTGGCCTGCAAGCAAGGTTTGCAGTGACTTGATTGGCAATCTCTCACACCTGCGATATAGCTCCAGTCACAACTGGGAGACATCAAAGACACAAGTGGCCACTCACCAGTGTGGTTCTCAGTTGTGGTGGTGTCACACTGTGCTTTGCCAGAGTGCCACTTCCTACCAAAGCACTGCTGTACCATCAGCCTTTCTGAAAATGAGTGAACTTGAGTGAAATTTGGCCAGAGCTTTCCATGATGCTCACCTAACCCCACAGCCTCAGCCTCTGGAGGCAGGAGAGACTGGGGGCAGAGCATGTCTAGAAAGGCCTTCCACCTTCAAAACCTTGAGTGCACAATGAAGTTCACGGCTTTAACACACGTTTACACAAGTGTCCACGCACTGCTGCACAGCACCTCCTGACAGGTGAGCACATGCACTGGCCCACGCAAGTTCTGCCACAGGGGAGGGAAAAGAAGGAACAGGAGAGCCACGGGAGGAACAAGGAGATGGGGAGCGGGCCGTGCACTCCCTCCAGACTGACATCTCATTTTTCACCATAGCTGGCAGAGGCGGACCGAGCCCGGGGCCGGCCTGAAGGCACNCGCAGCGTCAGCCCGCTCCGCAGCAGCGCCGGGAGCTCCCGCAGCTTCTGCCGCAGCTGCACCGGCGGCGGGTCGTGGGTTCCGCCGCTGGGGTTCCAGCTGCGGGCCAGCTCCGCGCCTTCACAGGGCGACGGCATCTTCACGGAGCCCACGGCCATGCCGCATCCCTGCCGGGCTGCGGTGCGCAGACCCGCTCTGCCCGCCTTCCCCTCGCTCCCACCCACCCAGCCAGCCACCCACCCACAGGCGACAGGGACACGGGCGGACGTTCGTAAACACCGCGCTCCCTTCGCACACCGAACCCCGCACACCGCGGTCCCGTCGGGCGGGCAGGAAGAGCCCTACCGGCCCCTCCACCTCTCCCGCCCCTCGCCGCGGCTCCGGCAGTGATAAAGCGCAGGTAATGAGGAGGGTGGAGGAGGCGCGGGCGGGAAGAGGCAGAAAGTCCTGTTAACTCCTTTGCGCTCGGGGACGGTCGCCCGGGCCAGCACAGACCCCGAGGACACGGTGCGGGGGGACACAACGGGTGAGAGGTGGCGAATCCCAGCTAAGGCTAGTGGAGTTGGGGCTCCTGCAGGGGCTGGGCGGTCTCTGCTCGCTCCTGGAGGCTGCCAAGGCCAGGCTGGAGGAAGCCTCGAGCTGAGCCTGCCGGGGTTGGAGGACTCCCAGGGTCCCCACCTGCCCTATGATCCCCAGGGCTGTAAGAGGTGAAGCGCTTCCCTGCTCCCGTCCCAGAGGATTCTTGACTCAGTGAGGTGCTTTGTCTTCCATGTTAACACCTGTAACTGGAGAAACTCAGCAGTTCATCGCAGGTGAAAGACTTGCTCCCAGTCATTCAGGCAATCCCTGGAAGGGAACCCTCAATGCCAGAAACCAGTTCCCTTACTCTTTGTAAAAGGAAGAAGGATGCATTCAAGGCACTCGTCTGGAATTCAGTTCCTTGAATTATGGGGGCTTTACTCAGTCTCTGGAGTCTGCCTTTTCTACCTCATGGTACAGGTCTTGCTTCCCTTCTGCCAGTCCCTGTCCTCACCTGTTTAGAAAAGAGAACTGAATGTAAGGTGGTGCTCTCCTAAAATATATCTATCTTCTACCTCAGAGCTACAAATAAGGCTGAGCTGATCTTCCAGGTTGAATTCACCAGTGCCTAAATGTCTCTGTAAATGACATTATAAATTAAGCCAAACTCACAAACACATTATGGAAAGCCATCACCCTGTCCCAACCAAAAGGTCCCACTGGTTTCAGGGACTGACCCTGGTATTCATCCAGCCCTGTGGAAAACTGGTTTAAACTTGCAAAAAAAGGAATATTTTTTCCTCACAGATGTGTTTTCTAAACCAACTCCTCTGGAATCACAGAGGTACCCATGGTGGAAGAGAGGTAGCAGATGTGCCCAGCCTGTATTAGCACGCTGAGATGCAGAATGGCCCCTTCCAGTGTCAGTGTGACATTGGGTTACCGGTCTCCTGAATGCAGCAGCAGGGACCTGGCCTTTCAGCTACACTGGCCTGACAACAGGCTGCTGCAAAAAAGTGATCCTGCCTTCAACCCATGTACATGTACACCCTTCGCATCCCTCATGTGGGATCTGGTAACCATCTGACTTTAGTCCGCTGATCGATCTGGTGGAAAAATAACACCTCAGAAAATAATGAATTTTCCATTGGCCAGGCAGCTGAATCGATCCCCCGTGTGACCACACAGCCACAAGACTGAGGAAGGCAGAAATCCGGATGTAGGGAAAAGTGGAACTGCTCCTTTCAGCAGCCACTTGCCATTAAATCAGCCTAACTGCATCCTGTGCTTGTGCCTTCACGAGCAGCGCAAACCAGGGCAACCCAGGTACTCCTGAAAAGGATGGGTTTTGCTCCAGCCACATTCTCCCACCACCTCTTTCCTGCCAGAACCAACAATCGTTGCCCATTACATGAGCACTGAAAAGTTAAGTGTAAAAAAAAGAAAAAGATCAGCTATTTTAGTGGAGTGGTGCTGCCCATCACCTGTTGCTGACAGGTAGAAAGGGACAGATAGAAATGTGACAATGTGACAGCTCTCACTTAGATGACAAGTGTGCTGCAAACCCTTCAAACCCAAAACACTGGGGAAATCTGCGAGCCCTAACCGGCAACATCAACGCCAGCCCTTTCGCAAGGGCAGCTGATGGCAACTGGGGCATAATGGCAATTAGGCCATAAAAGAGGCTCTAGCCAAGGCCACGCTGCATAATCAGGCACAAGGAACACGAGGAGCACTGGTTGTTCTGTGCGATGCCTCGTGTCCCTCACATTTCTATTATTTCAGTTGATTTGTGCTCTCCAACTGCCCTGCAATGTGGTTTCGGGCAGCTGTGTTGCCTGGCAGCCCCTGTGTCACGGCTCAGGATGTGATTATGAGGAAAGGTGTATCTTGCACCCAAATGAAGAATAGAACCTTAGTGTACCAGCTTCACAAAAGGACCATGTTCTTTGTCCAAGCCTTTAGGCATTACTACAATACAAACAGTGGTATGACAACTCAATAAAGTGTGACTTAATGGGACAGTCTGGGCTATAACCAGAAGTCAATTCATTATGTTAAGAAAGGGTAAAATTATGCCAGTGCCCAGAATTTTGTGTTCGTTTATTAACGGGGCAAGGTAAATATAACTTGTGAACAGTGTCAGAAGAGAAATAAATATGCTCTGTAGTGCATTTAAAAATAATCAGCTGCCAGATATATTTTGGACTAACAATTGCCAGGAAAACAGAGTAGATAATAGCTAGGTTTTTCTTGTTTGGATCGTTCCAGTTTTGGGGAAGATTGTGATAGGAACTGTTTAAAATTAAACCTTGTACTGCTTTGCTTTGGTTGGGTTTTTTTTTGGTTGGTTGGTTAGTTTTTTCAGAGTCACAGAGGGTTTAATTTGGTGAATGAGTTTGATACCGGGTGTTTTTTTCCTCACAGGAAAGAAGGGCTGAGGGGAGAGCAAAACTAGATCTGGTCAGGAAATATATGGCAAAATTGTTTCAGTTTAAAAACAAACAAACAAACAAACAAACAATGACAACATAAAAGCCCAGGGTGTTGCACTCCCAACGCTCTCTTCAGAGTATCTTGCTTTCAGTGAACTGTCAGCAAAGGGAGAGCAGGGCTCTGCGGGAACGGGGTCCCTGCTGTTGGCAGGTTTGGCCCCGGCTGACTGCGGATTTCCTGCCCCCTCGCAGGCACCAGCAGTAACACAAAAGGGATGTCGGATCCACTGACCATGTGCAGGCACTGGGGAACTTCCAGATTGCCAAACACTTTTAAGTTGATCCCATACAAAGCAAAACCAAGGACATACTCTCTCTGGTGCTTCTACCAAGAAATCCAGGATTGCATATACTTCTGGGCAAGGTTTTCTCCTCTCACTTGCAAAAGCCTTTGTATAAATACAGGAACAAGTATGTTTAAAAGGATACAGGATGGAGTCTGGAGACCTAAGCAAGTTTACTGCAACTTTACAGATGTGGGGCCTGGGAGTGTCTGCTATTTTTGAATGTGTTTGTTTTTCTTTCACGGTGTAGCACAATCAGAAGAATCGCAGTAAAAACAATACAAGTTGTTTCATGCCCATATGCTTTCCATATTGGTTTTTAAGGAGAATATTGCAAAACAAGAATTATTTGGAATCAGACAATTCCTGACAAAGCATAATAAGCACTCATTTTGGACTTAAAGTATTAGGAGCTCTTGGATCCGTTGGAATAATTGGTAGGTGCTGCTTTGGATTTCCCTGCATGAAGTGAAGTTGGGTAGTGTGGAGATAGAATTGGGGGGTACTGGGATGCAGCAGCCCAATGTGGGGAAGCTACTGACAGGCAGCCATCCTTAGCCAGCTGTTTGCAGAAGTCCTGTTTGAATACTTGCTCTCCCTGACCTGGCAGGCAGAAGGCATTCAAAAGAAAGCAAGTTTTTCCTAAGGCAACAACATCCCACTGTACAACCGGTGAAACATCACTTCCCCTTCCCCAGGCAGTCCTGACAGAGCGATGCTTTTCTACCCTTTCAGAAACTGAGGCAATTTTCTTCTTCCCATCTCTTCAGAAAGCAAGGAAGCAGGTTATTCTTCATAACCCTTTTTCTCCCATGCAGGAGGAGGTGAGCTCTGTGCTGCCCATCTCCCTGTACCGTATCTGAATGAACCTCAAAGGAGGTCCTCTTCTGTGGGGGGACTTGTCCCATCCTCTCACAAGAATCATTCCTGCAAACTTTGCTTTGCTAAATGTTACTCCAAGCCCAATGCATATGGGTCACAGACTGTCCCTGTTGTGCTCTGAGACCCTGCCAGCTCTCAGGCCCATGATAAGGAGCAGTCTGGCCTGGCAGATTTTTATTTTGGGTTGGGGGAAGGCTCTACTCCATCCTGCTGCTTTTCTGAGGAGTTTTGGGGCACATGCCCCAGTCCCAAGAAGGGGCACAGGTATGGCAGGTGACTTTCCAAGCACCGTGTTGTGGGCTGGAGGCACACCACACACTGCAGATGTCTGGGCACCTCTCACCTTCTTCTGCTTTGGAAAGTCATCGTCAGTTCATCCAACTTCACAACAAAATCAATCTGTTCACTCTCAGAGCTGCTGGAGTTTAGGGTTTTGTCTGAAAAAATAGCTTTGGGCTTTTGAGTTTTGACCTCCCTACCACCTGATCAAAGAGTGGGATCTAAGTTGCATTTTGAACGTTGGATATTGCCAACTTACTGCAGATATAAATAGCATAAATCGATTATCAGAGACATATGCAACAGGGGCCTGTATGTGGGTCATGCATTTTTTTTTTAAAGTCATCAATATAATTTCTCAAGTCTGTTTCTTTTATTTTTGGGAAAGAAAAATTTCCACAGTTTTAGTGCCACGACATCACAGAGACCAAATATTCAGTGACTTAAGCTCAGAATCACTGCTTGCAGCATTTCCGAGATGTGAAAGGCCTGCAATATGTCATGTATACTCAGCAGTGGAAAGATACCAGAACGGGAATGGGGCAGGAGGAAGCAGGAGATCAGCACAGGGTGTGACTTGAAAGACGGAAGAACAGGAGAATAACTATAAAAAAGAGGGAAGAGGTGACAGATAAAGGAGATATATGAGTAGGTGAAATATTTCAAGTAGTTTCATGATTTGTGTGACTCATAGCTGGAAAGGCTGAAGCTGCCTCTGTTAATTCAACCCTCAGTGTTCTCTTGATGGCTGGTGAACCTCTTTAGCATGTGACCCTTTCACCCTCTGCGACCACCCCTCTGCCCCCAGCACCTTCAAAACTGGATCTGGGCATCTTCAAATGGCTGCTCAGCCCATGTCGTGCCAGCAATTCATCCAGGGGATTAGGACACAGTCCCTGTTACTGACTCTTCAACACTCAAAAATGAGAGCTCAGGAACATCCTGATCTGCTGGGTTTGCTACTGCTGCTGTTGGAATCAGAACCGGGGCACTGGTCAGAGGATGGGTGGGAGTGAGTGTGCACAGGGGGGTGTTTGCAGTCCTAAGTGGATCTCTTTTTGCTTTTCCTTTAGTCGTTTGGTTCTTTTTAAGAATCACTGGGCCATGATGACATGGGCAAAACCAACATAAATACAGCCAAAAGCATTGTTCGGTGTGTGGCAAAATGTTTGCTTTAATACAAACACAAGGAAGAATGTGTTTGGTGTGGTAATTGTGATTCGCCAGAGCTAATGAACCTGACCCAGCTCTTGGGTTTGATTTGTCTTTTTAACATACTTAGAAGCAGGGGACCTTCTGACCCATCAGGGAAGTTAAAGCTCTTAAAGCTCTCATGTCCAGCCTTTTCTGTTGAAACAATGTTGTCATTGAGCTATTGCTCTTTCTGTTCCAGGACAAAATTAAACTCCAAAGTAAGAAAGACCTCAATATAGTTTGGGTTTTATTCTTTTTGTTGTTGGTGGTGGTGGTGGTTTTTTAACTAAACATGAAAATATCAAACTGACATATCATTATCTTTTAATTAAAAATGAAAAAATAGACACATAAAAGGGCCCATGGAATCAGGAAGTTTCTCTGACAATTGCCACCAAAATTAAAGTTCTTTGCCCCCAGGCACATGGGCATATGTGTTTTGGTTTTTTTTTAATGTCCAATGTGAGCAGTTTTACATACATTTGCAGGAGATATTGTGTAGGAGAATTTGGAAGAGACAAATTGCAATTAGGTGCTACATTTTTACTGAAAGTCAATGGAAAATCTCCCCTGTGTGATTGATGCTTAATCTGCATATTTATCTTTTCTTCCTTAGCTCTTAAATTCTGTATTTGTTTAAATTTGTGTTTTCTGTTCCAATTCATATTTTATGTTTCCTCTCTATATGTGTGTGAGGATGCTCTAGCCTGGTTTTGCAGAAACTGGGTTCAAGACCCCCTGCTGCCTCTTTGTACCTCTGAGACCTCTCTGTGAATCTCCAGATGCTTAAGGCTCCTTGAGCACATTTGACAGAGGTATTGAAACCCAAGAACTATTAAGTCCTTAAAAGTATTCTGAAAATAGGCAGCCAGTTAAGAGCTGTGGTTAATGCTTCACTGAGGGAAGGAGTGCAGCGCTTCATATGAGACCTTAGAAAACCCAGATAGGGTCTCAACCTCGAGAGAGCAATCCATAGAAAATCAGGTTTCATTGATCCCCCTGCTCACAGAACCACCACAGAGCTGTGATAGATGTGTATATATATATATATATGCATGTTTCTATAGCTTATACATCCCTACAGTGACCACTCAGCTTTCATATGAACAAGCTACCATAATGTAACAATAATGACCTCCTCATATGATTATATTGTCATTTGCAAAACGAGTTAGTTGCATATATGCACACACATATATACAAGGTCACCTTTTGTTTTCAGCACATTGTTAGTTTCTCACTGCCTCCATGTGAACAGACCTTAGCCCCACATAATCTCTTTGATGAAGGGAAAATACAAAACCACATGCCAAATATTCGGAGTTTTCAGCAAAAACCTGGATCCATGTTGACAAGCTTTTCCCAGGGATAGTAAACCCAGTCAAATATTTTCATTCCAGTTTCTTGAGAGGTTGGAAAAATCAACAAAAGAATAGCGTAAGACCGATTGCCAGAAATAATATTACCATTTTAAACATAGAACCATCTCACAACATCTTGT
Source organism: Jacana jacana (assembly GCA_013400555.1). Taxonomy (NCBI): domain Eukaryota; kingdom Metazoa; phylum Chordata; class Aves; order Charadriiformes; family Jacanidae; genus Jacana; species Jacana jacana. The sequence goes on along the minus strand of VZTM01030380.1, from coordinate 11,267 downwards.
GAGAAATGAAATGCTTTAAAACATTTTCTTTAGTTTGTTTTGTTTGTGTTGTGTCCTGGCTTTTGTTTTGTTTTAAATGTGCCTGATTTTTCCTGCTGGATGAGAGCACTGCAGCTGTTGGACAGAAACAGCAAGGCAGATGACTAGAAGAGAAAAATCGTGTCCAATCAGTTCAGATGGAGTCTCAGCTCTACAAGGGATGGTGTAGGTTTGCTCAGAGGCTAGATAGGTTTCTCTGGTGTTGTTAAGGTTAACACTTCTCCTGGCAGAGGTAGTCAAGTACAGACAGACCAACACCAGCAGAGGTAACACGGGAGTGGACAAACCCAGACGGCTTTGTCCTTTCCACTTGGGCGGTGGTAGAGCAGGCAGGGCTGACTCCAGCAAGTCTGCTGGCATAAGCCAAAGGCCAGGGAGAGATGTTGCCTTCCACATCTGCCACTGAGGGAAGGCCAAAAGCTCTTGAAGCAAGAATGTGCCTATGGTCTAGTAAATGGCTTTTGAATGGACCCATACAAAGGCATTTTCAACTCTATGTCAACTTTGCCAGTTATGGCTTGATGAGCCCCCAAGGCTCACTCCAACAGGCCTTCAGGGGTTCCTGACTGTTCAGTTATCCTGTGGGGCAACTGTTGAAAGGATTTGTGGGAAGACATGATCAAAGCAACCTTGTCATTGTTTTTGGAATGACCTATTCAATCAAGCAGTAAACAGCAAGGGCAGAGCAGGGAGCAGAGGTGGCTGACCAAAACAGCTCTCCCTGTGTTGAGATATCCAGCTCACCTGGGGAAAAGAAGAAATTGGCTCTGTCTTGAATACCTCAATCTCTTTTCCCTTCAGCCTCCTCTAATTCCATAAAGACACCCCTGGGGACTTCTGAAAGTCCACAGGAGTTGGGGAGTTCAAGAAATTGGGAGGACAGTTTGCCTTAGAACTTAAACTGGTGGGTCCAGTGGAGACCATCCACGGAAGATTATGGATTGTAAAGAGAGGTGGGTTTCCATGAGAACCCCAGCTAGAGAGGCTGAAAATGTTTATGATTTTTGGTCTTGCTAGGTGTACTTCTATGTGAGAACAGCACAAGCTGTGGGGTGTGCATGTATTTAGCTCTCTGAAATGCGTTTAGGTTACCTGGGAGCAGCCAGAGCTGTAAAAGAAGACACCTATGGTCCAGTTCCTTGACAAGCCCGATCAGCTGCCACATAACATCTGTTGGAGGAGAGTCACAGTAAATACACAACATTTTTCTGGACCTATGCATGAGAAAGACATAAAATAAATTTTCCTTACCTGTGAGAAAAAACTGTTCTCTCTCACTGAAGCCCTGGAAAAAAAACTTTTTTGTCCTTTGCCTGCAAGACATTTACAGTGTTTCAAGAGACTTGGATATGCTACCATTGTAAGCACTGTTATATCAGTAACTGTAATGAAATAAAACTATAAAGTCATACAAGGTTTAAGCTATTTCTAACAAAATACCAAACCAAATTAATCTAATCGGGAAGTTGATATTGAATATTAACTTATGGACAAGCAGTTCCTAAACTATCTAATGATGTATTAATCTAACAGCCCAAACAACAGCATGTATCAAAGGAAATTTAAGACATTCTGCCAACTAGAAGACTTGGCTAAACTCGTACATTTGTAGCTGAGACTAATTTTTGAATTAGAGCTTCAATGATACTCTTATGGCAGCCTGCCCTGACTGTTGTGGTTAGACAATAGCAATTCTTCCCTTTTCTTCCAGTATTTTTATTCATTTACAGCACAATTTGTGAAGAATATAACTTGAGAGCCAGCCCAGCATCCCACATCACAATTAATAGTCAAACCTTTAAGATAATTAAGACATACATTATTGCCCCAACCTTGTATGCGACTGCTTCAACACAGTCAGATGTTTACAGCTAAACACTTATTTTTAAACCTAAAAAAAAAAAACCTAATACACATTAAAGGAAACAGAAAAAATATTTAATTATATATTTGAGCTTCTGCTTCTCAGTTCTTGCCAAACTGTATTTGTCTCAGAGAGACTGACTTGCTACTTAATTAAGACCTAGGTAGCTTTCTGCTAGTAAGAAACTAATGGACCAGTGAGCTACTCTTACTGGCTTGCAGTGACTCAGGTTTCAGTATTGTTCCATTATTCTGACTTGTTAGAAAAGGAGAGAGCAAATACCTGTTGTGAATCTTCCAAAGATTCCAGTATCTCACTTCCCGCAGTTTTTCAACAAGCTAATAAAAGGCACCTGGGAAAAAAAGGAATATAAGTGGCTGGAGAAGGCTGGTAAAAATAGGATGAAAGAAAGCAAGTCCCTCCAAGTTTATATTAGGCCTGTATTACAAACCAAAAACATCTTCCTATCAGCCTTCACTGAAGCTGCCAGTCAGTAAGTACTGATTACTGATTAAGTACTTCATGAAAAATTCTATTTTGGCAAGCGAGAATGCTGTCTAAATGGGAAGTTATTAAAACTAAATGGGTCATGTAAAATCAGGCAATTTGTCCTGTGAGCTCCACTGACAAAGCTGAAGCAATGCGGAGAGTGGCTGAGAACTTCTTATTCTGTTTGAGAACTTCAAAGCACATCATGTCTCATTAAAGACCACATAAATGCATTTCAAAATGGAGAAAAATGGAACAGAACTACTTCCTCATATTGATCCTTTACCTTTGGGTTTTGTTTGTCTACAGTGTGTCTACACGTGAACCAAGCAGCCAAGTCCCCTTCCCTGTTAATGGAGAGAAACAGGAGGTTGTAGGTTTGGATTCAGCCACTGTGTTTTGGATGATGCATGTCTTGCAAATGACATTTTATCATCATGGACTGTAAAGTGAGTTTAGGCAGGCAGCTCAAATCTGGGTAGCTGTACTGCAGACACCTCAATTTTGCACTGAGTTTTCGTTCACACTTCTGTAAAATGGGCATAAAATGGAACTAAGACAGGAAAGAACATTTACATTTTCCTTGGCAATGCAGAATGATCCCACACAGTACAAGGAATTTTAAAAGAGGACCTTAAAGGCCTGCTCCACAGTCATCCAGTTCTTACTAAAAGCTGCAGATATTTTGGTTAAGAGCAGAATTCGTATAAAATAATAAACCTACATTGCTGGGGGTTTTGTTTGTGGTATTTTCTGTCTCTGCAGAGTCCAAAATCCACCGCCACTAATTCCCTGTCACTGAGTGCTCCGTTTCACATACAAATCCGTATGTGAATGTTTGTTACATCCAACAAGATCTGGGTTGATTTCACAAACACTGTGCAGATTATCAGCGCATCAGTTGTTGTCTTGTTTATGCAAAAAGACCCAACAAACATTTTAGGAACTTCAGCCAAAGTTAACAAACCTCTCAGGTAAATATATACCATACATGCCCTATACAGTCATTGTTTGGATATCAACTACATGCCTTAAAAAAACAGAGCTTATCTAGTTTATCTTTCGGTACATCACCAAAAAATTTGATATATACTTATACTTGCCTGTGAAACTATTTGGTAAGACACGCAAAACAGGCTCCATGTCTGAAACCTTTGTCCTACCTAAGTTATAGGGAAACAGTAACTGTAAGGTAAGCCATATACAAACAGCCATTTGTTGTTTAACCTGTTCTCTGGAGGCTGTGTTGCTACGGATGAATAAACAGCACTGAGTCGGAGGGCACTGTTCAGACTCACTGTGTTTTCCAGCTGGTAGCTGGAGAAGAGGAGCAGTGAAGGAAGGGAGAGTAAGCTCATGTCTGCACACTGCCACAGACTCCAGCATGAATAAAAGAATTCAGTGGTATTTTGAAAATAGTGAATAATTCAGAGAGTTTGTCCAGTTTCAACAACACTGGGGTGAGACTGCTGCAGTAAAGCTGCCACATTCTTCCCTCTTTCTTCTTTAGAGCTGTCACAGAAAATCCCAGACTAAGGAGCTAGTCAGATGCTGCTCACCAGCTATCAAGATATGGACATCACAACCATCATGTCATTAGGATACCAGCCGTAAGTTCAGAGCATCTGATTTGGCCACAAAGACTCCTGTAACCACCAAGGTTTGCTAAAATGCAAATGTCTTCTTCCCCAGAGGAAAACATGAGGGGCTTGTGGGGCTTTACCACTGACAGTCAGCACACTGACTACCATATGGCTCTGTCTTCCTCCCATCCACATACATCTCCCTAGCTTTCTGGCACCGCACGTATTCCCCTGTCAGAGGCATGAAACATGAGTGCCAAGTGGCAGAAAATAAAAGCTGAGGCTGTCCCACACTCCCACAAAACCTTCCTGCCCACCTCCCTTCACTAATGCTGCCAAATCTCATACCCAACATGTCCTGTGATTCACAGATGCTTTAATCAGTTCTGAACAGATAGATCTTGTGATCAAAGCAAACACTAGAAATGCAAGACACCATAAAAGGACACCACCTTACCCAGCAGTCCATCAAGGCTCCCAGTGCCCATTATTTTCAGCCAGCACAAAGTTTTACATGCTGAGGAGAAAGCATGAGCCAAGCACTTAGAACACAACCGTTGCTTCTCCTCCATCACGGTAAGCACATGCCACTTGACAACAAGACCTGACATGGAGCCCCAGGACAAGGCACTCTGCTTCAAAGACACAATTTCACATGCAAAGTGTCCTGGGTCCATGAGTAACAGCCCGCTATTGACCATGGTCAACCTTCTCCACCCTAAGTGTTCAAGGCTAGGCTAGATAGGGCTTTGAGCAACCTGGTCTAGCATCTTTTCCCATGGCAGGGGGGTTGGAACTCAATGATCTTTAAGATCCCTTCCAACCTGAACCATTCTATGATTCCTAAGCAAGCTCACAAATAAAATAACCAAAGACGATGGGTAACCTTGTATAACTGAAGCTTAATGTCTATATTCAGATCCAGGACTTAGTTATGAAACCATTTTACTAGATTCAAAATCACTTCTACTCAGTGGACAGACAATAAACATGCTTTCTCACTCTCCTGGAATAAAGCATTTAATGCTGTCTCAGAGACCTTTTTCTTTTTCCTGAGAAGAAAGGCAATGTCCAGGATAACAATCTGAAATGGTCTGAGCTCCTTCTGCAGCAAGGCACTCAAAAAGTAATGAGGGCAAACTGCAGCTTTATCACAAACTTTCACAAAGCTCTTCTTAAACATCTGCAAGCAAACACTGAGTACAGCAATTAGAAAACCAGGACATTAGTTCCTGCAAGGCTTGTTACTTGGAAAGAAACTTGTATTATCTTTCTGAAATCCAGATCTCCCACAGCATCATCTAACCTGTGGCTGGTAGATGATAATCTGGTTTTAGTAAATCATGCCCTGATCATCCATCATCTGACTAGAGCATGCAGCATATATTGGCAGAAATAGTCCAGAAACGTGGCTACCACAAGCATGCAAACTTTGCTACCACGATAAGCCAGCCACCCTGTCGTACACAGTGCTCCCCTTGGGAGGAGCACACAGTAAAGCACACAGCAGACTTGACTCAGTTTGCTCAGCACGTTGCAAGAGCACGCAATGCAGTCGCAGCGTATGACCCCCACACGTATGACCCCCACACACACATATTTACGAACATCCACGCTCAGCTGAAAGACTGCAAGTGATGACAAATCGAAATTACTTGTGAAATTGATTCCCACACTTAATTATGCTCACAGTTAAAACTTTGCTTTTTAGAGAGATATTTATAACAAGCATTTGAGTCATCTAATTAAAACGTGATTCAGAACACATAAGCCTGAGAGCCCAACTTCCCTGCATGTCCAAAAAGAAAGACACGAATACTAGCTCATGGCAGGGAAATAGATGCATAGAATCAGACAGTGTAAATATCTATCTTTGCCTTTGTTGGTTTAAGATAACCTAAAGCCATGTTCCAGTTCAGGTTTGTCACCTTCACATCATTACTTTTGGTATAGCAGAGAAAGGTTGAAGCAGAGCAAATCCGCCTGTGGTTGTAGTGAGAATCGTAATACTGCAACACGCCATCAGCAGCACAGCTGGAACCTCAGCCCCCACTTCTGCCCCTTGCTAGTTTGGGACAGGCTTAAGTACGTACTTCTGCCCTGCTCAATGGGGCCTGCAGAAACAGATTTCAGCTGTTATAACAATGGCTTTGTCTCTGGCACGAATCCGTGCGAGGGATTCCAGCTTCTCTGATTTCCTGAACATTGCTCATTTCCTGGAACATTTGGAAGTGTCACAACCATCTTCCCCATTTCTCTGCCAAACTGTCCTCCAGGGCAGAGGGTTCAGGTGGTTTCAGTTGATTCACTTTTACTGGAGTTTCTCTTTTATTTCTGATAAGGTGCAAAGAAATAACCAGGTGTGCTGAATAAAAACAAACACGCACATACCCACGCTTCAGTTCTTGTCTACTGTCCCATGACAAAACTTGGTGTAACAAAAGATTTGCCTCATGTTCACCATCTATTGTCTCCAGTGGCTATTCCCTCAGTCATAAACCTCAGTCTGCATTCTTCTTAATAGCTGATATACCTGATGCTGCACAGCTTTGAGGCAACTCCAGAATGCAATGCTGCTGTCTCCTCACCAGCTTGTGCTGGCATAGGCAGGGGGCCAGAAGGTGCTCAAAAGCTGCTGAGACTCCCACATTGCTGGCAACGGCTGTGTCCCCTTCCTCCCCACACCCTCATTAGTCTCCTGTTTTATTCCAGCATGAGGCTCAGGAGAAGAAACAACAGACTGGAGAGAACCACCTCAAGAGTAAAGCAGGACCCTGAGGTCCTGACATTCAAGACAACTTGAATTTCTTCTCTATCAATGACAACGTGACCATTACGGTTTCACATCTCACTGACAAAATCAGGAGCAGAACAATGTGGAGCTGCCTTGGCTTTTTGAATGATTGAACATATGTTCTCTCTCTGCTCCCAGGTGGTGTAAAGCACAATCACTGTCTTTTGTTGATGATGTTTTCTTTCTGAAAGATTGAATTCTACATCCTGGCTTTGAAAAATCCAGTTCACAGTGTTCTGTGTTTCCCTGCTCTAGCAAATATAGGGGCAGGAGTAAAACACCAGTGTGGAAATCAGTGCAGGGTGACTGCTGAAGTATTTACACTCAGCCATGCAGAAGGCTTTGGTCGATATAGGAAATAGCTTTCTAACCCCTTCACATACACTTTCCTGATGGAAATTCTTTACAGGTTGTTGTTTTCTTTACCTGAAGTTTTACAAATTAATCACCAGCATGAATCTGACTTTACTTATACATCTTTTAAACAGACCAGCCAGGAACCATTTGGTATTCAAGAGAGTCTCAACAGGGAGAAGAGTTAAAATTTAACCCTGCCATTGACAGGCGTTTATAAAAGCATGTCACACTACAATGTCACCTTCCCCTGGCTCTTGAGGGTGACGGTTCTGAGAGAAATGTGCAGTGAACACACTGAAAATGCACAGATGTATTCACACATCATATGCACCTTGAAAGTGTGTTACATTTCATTTACTGTTACTTGGCTTTTTCTTGGCATGTCCCTTTCTGTAAAATCCCTACGTGCATCTCTATCCATGTTTGCAATCGTATTAAGAAACTATCTTTTGCAGTGGTCTCTCTAAATCCTTTAGCAGTCTACCCATTCCTGCCCCTGTAAACTGCCTACAGAATGTATAAACACCCTGCCTTTTATACCTGCATCAACACAGATTATATCATTGGCATCAATTAGTCTCCATTATAAGCATTTTCTTTTTTTTAAAAGGGCTGTCCAGTGCAAAGCTTTATATAAAAACCAGTATGGATAGAGGCACGAGGTTAAAAACAACTGAGTTCCCGTGGCACAGGCAGTCCATCAGCTGCATCACAATAATTGACCCTGTGTGTGTTCTTAATATGCCCCAGTTGCAAAGTAAAATGTGTTAGTTTAAAGCACCATGAAGGTGCCCGCCTGCACCCTCAAACAGTCAATAGCTGCAACGTGGCTATAACAATTTACAGTCCTCACCGTGTCTCATGACAGGCTTAGCTGTGACCTTGCTATAGCTTGGAAGCCTCTACTGCTACATGCCAGGCAATAAAGAGCCAGAAGAGCCATTCATTGTTATCAGATTACAGCACAGTAAAAAATAATACCAGGGATTAAGGACTAACCATCAGTGCTGCTTCGGGCAACGAGACATAAGATCTCTCCACCACTTTGGGCTGGTCAAAACAGTGAAATCTCACTATGTGATGAGTTATGAAACTTGGAAGCATATAGTCAACCTCAGTGCTCAGCAGTTTCAGTAAGTCGTAACGCTACCTGAAACAGAAAACTGACATTTCAAAAGCTCCCATGAAACTCTGTTGTTTTGTAAATTTGTTCTCAGTATAAAATTGTTTCATTTTGACTACTCAAGCTGTTTATCAGAGATACACTGTGATTTTATGTCACCACACAAAGGCGGGTGGTTCTTTTCAACCTGATCAAAAGTATTAACAAAATCCAAACACTTTTGTTTTGCAAAAAGGGATGTACAACTGCAGGGGAAGTGTCTCCTTCCTTAGTCAAATGGTGAAACTATACAGAGTGAGTAGTAAGAGTGCTTATAGTGCCTATTAGCTACAAATACATTTGTGATGATACAGATCTTATTCCTGTACAAATCTATGCTTTGCTGGCGTTGGCTTCAGTCCCTTCACTTTAGACCTCAGTCTTTCCTACACTCCATTGCCTCAAAGATTTCTGGAAATTTAAAGGAGATTCAAACAAAACAAAATAAGCTGCTTTAGTCTTTGAGAAACACAAGTACTTTCTAAAAAAAGTCTCAGAATGGAAAACAGGCTGAATAATCAGAATTTAATTTTATTCAGACAGCTGGTTAAATTCTTCAAGTCCTGAGTATTCTGCTCCAAGTTATCTCCATCACATGAAACAGAAGCAGTAGCAGAATTTCATATTTCAGAAATAACTGATCCATGATGGATGAGAAGCTTTACCATTGGGTTCAAAAGGCAACATTCAACAGCCAGTATAATTAACACCTGGTTATGAAAGTCAATACCAATGCTGGCACTCTTAAATGCCTTTATTGGCAGCCCAGAGGGTGGGATGGAACACACCCTCAGCAAATGCACAGATCAAACCAAGAAAGTCAGCACATGGAAACAGTTTTTCTCCTGGGTGTTTGTGAAACCACTGTGGCCAGTTTCACATCCCCCCCCATACAGGACCAAGAACAAACACTGGATGCTTGTATGGGCCCTGCAGGCTTTGTGATACAGTAAGACACAGCACGTGCGGTGACTAAGGCCCATTTTAGCTTGTCCTTGATGTGAGATACTGAGGATGTTCAATTCCATGACCACAATAACACAGCACATGCCCTCCTGGTTCACAAGCCATTCCCACGGCCTTTCTAGTGTCCTGCAAAGTGTGATGTGCAGCTGGGGCAAACAAGGCAGGTCAGGGAAGTCTGTAGGTTAGCAGTTTGCATGGTACCAAGGGTTAAGACAGAGGAGAAGGCTCCCTTCTCGCTTCCAGGCATGTGGTCTCAGATCTCAGGCTGTGGGGAAATAAACCTTCCTGGGAAGTGGAGTCTCATGGGAAAAGTCTTCTGCTCCACAAAGCTCCCCAGCCCAAGGGGAAGAGAGATGAGGCTTTGGTGCTAGCTACTGCCTAAGAAATATCCATTTTGATGCTGTCTTTAGTGGACTTGTATCACCCAGACATTAAAAACATGTTTTTAAATGAGCTTTAACTTCTTCTGTTTTTCTTTCTCTCTCCCCACTGGAGAAAGTTTCCTATTCCCAGGCATCACATAAGAATCACACAGAATTATCTGGGGGATTTATGAATGCAGAGAGAGCAGCAGGATTTAGAGAAGACACCCACAGGAGAAGAAGGACTGCTGAGATTAATGTTTCCAAGAGACAGATTATATAAAAGTTTTTGCTTTCATGATGTAAATCTAGCACTGGTTGTGTGATGGTGAAGATCATAGGAGTAGGGGGACTGAACCAGGTTCCAACTGTGCAGCCAAAGGAAAGCTTGCTGGCGGGGAGGAGGGAGTCTTCAGATCCTTCCAGTATCATCATATCTTCACATATGTTCCCTATCAACCCCCTGCATGAACAGTAGGTGGTCAATACACTCTGCATGCACTTATCTCTCTTAGGTACCCAGCAGGCTAATTGGATTCAAGTACTCTGCTTTTTCCCCACCCCCGTGGCAGAGAAAAGGCTTTTTATCCCTTAAACGTGACAACAACAAATTTCAGAGCCGTCTCCTATATGCCCTTTCTGTGCCGTGATCTTTTCAAAGGCTCAGGGGTAACATTTGTTTGGGAGGCACGCTAAAAAAACACTTGACTGCACATTAGTGACTAATTGCTTAATTTAAACAAGTGAAACAAAGTTGTTCAAATTTGAAGCTGAGGGGCTCTCAAAGAGCTGCAGGTGTTTCCCTCTGACCACTGTTTTGTTTCTTCTTTAAATTTATGATAGCTGGCAGAACTAATATCTACAGCATAAAAATCTGGTTGGTTCCTACCTTGTTCTCTTACCCCACCCCGTAGTGTTGTTTACCACAGCCTTTCTCAGGGCCATTCCACTGCACCCCAGGTTCCTGGGCTGGGCACTGCTGCTGACCAAAGTCCCACCAGGCAAAACATGCTGCTAAAAGGAAGGAAGACCCTGGAAAAGCTGCAGCTGAATGCTCTTTTTGCCTCGTCTTGAGAAGTGAATCTGAAGTATAATTCTATCCCCCCTTTTGCCTTTGACTGAAATATTGAAAGCATTTAGGAATTTTTATGCTGTGTCAGTTTAAAAGCTTTGATACCCTATCGTACAATTTCTGTTGGCAAATGTGAGAGGGCTTCTCAGCTCCTTGGGATGTGGACTGTGTCCTGCCAGCGTCTCTAGGGAGCATGGCAGAAAACCCAAGCATGCTGCAGGACATGGAAAAGAGGGAGCATGTGTGGCATTGCAAGAAGGTTGCTGCAGAGGAGTGATCTGTCTGTCAGTGGTGAGCTGCTCCACCTCACCCAGAGAGAACTATGCAGAGCTCCCACGGGAGTGACAGTGACACTTCAAACAGGTACTTAAGCAGAGTGAGGTGCCTGTTATTAAGGGTTATTATCTGTCATGAAGAGATGTCAGAGCAGTTAATATAGCTTACTGGGGGAAGGTAAGGATATAGCTACTCTGAGCAACATACCCTTCTGCCTACAGAGATCATCTTAGCTATTTGTAGTAATTTGCTTTCTACATTAAAGATTATATGTATGATGTCCCCAGCACAGGAAGGACATGG
>VZTM01030377.1:11400-24251 GCA_013400555.1 Jacana jacana | reverse complement strand
GATTTCAGGCTCCACAGGGGCAACTCTTGATTTAATGTACTAGTCTGTTTAGGATCATTAATGGCCACCATTAATGGCCACATTTAATGCAATGTTTCATCTCAGCCAGATCCCAGGTTCCAGTCCATGTTTTCCAAGGTGGTTGGAGCTTGAGCTGTCATGAAGACTCTGTATTGAATACCAGTCGAATAATAATTTTGTGCTTTCTGAGCAGAACAGCAATTAATGATAATTTTATTGTAAGTGTTAATGGAGTGAACTTTTCTTCATACAACTCTTTAAAGGCTGTTTCTGACCTATGCAAACTACAAATACAGAGATAGTCTTTTAAGTGGCATAGAAAATGTTTCCTTTAAAGCTTACTGTACAACATTTCAAGTATCGTCATTCAAATATAGTCCAGAAGTCTGAATATTTACACCTTTAAAACTCCATTCACTGGGAACGTTTTCCATTGTGAAAACTTAGACAATGGCCTTAAGTCCTTCCAGAATTAGTTCTAAAGGAAACTGCTATGTAATACCTGCACACAGAAAAGATGGAAGTGGAAGAGGAGGAAGTTACTTTTTTACCAATGAAACTAGCCAGTGATGTGTGCAATGCTTTCATTTGTAAAGAAGTTTTAATCTGCAGTTTCAAACATGCCATTATCATCTTCTGAATTTTGTCAACACTCTCATCTTTCTTGCACTGTTCTCTGTAGGTGGCATTTTAGGAAGAAAGCAGAAATGATGTAGCATAGAAGGTAGAACTCCAGACTGGCCTGTGATGAGGAATGAGGCAGAATGTGTATGTTATTACAAGCTATAGAAGAAAGATTGAACTACAAGATGGAAGAGAATGTAATTCACACACAATTATGCTTTCAATCATAGGTCCAAATCAGAGCAATTTTCTAAAAAAAATAACCCAAACAAAGATATTTTCAGTAAATTTGGCCCACGTTCTGAAGCAGGAAAGACCTAAGCCAAACTTTTCACTAAACTTACTTTCTTGAGACCTAAACTTTAGTCCTGTCCTGCTTCACATCCACTCAGAATTTCAGAAGTAGCACTAGAACAAGAAAAATATTAGACGGAACCTGAACAACTTGATTTGTCATGACTTATGTTTAAATCAGATTTAAGATCATTAGCCTCTCTTTGGAGATCCTTCTTATGTCTAGAATATCCTTCAGTTGTGTGAGAAACCAACAGGTTGTATTATTTCTGTTATTTATATTACATTGTTTGTATAAAAATTCTGAAGCTGCAGATTTTACTTGCTCAAGATTCTCAGAAAGCAAATAGTCATAAAATCATCTCCTGGTATAGTTGGGCTATGGGACACGTGCGTTTAACACCACATTTTATTTCTTTGTGTGTGTGGAGTCTGTGAAGACCACAGTTCTTGTAGAAACGCCAGCAAAACATGTAAGCAACCAAATTTTAAGGCTGCAAACTCCCATGTCCTTTTGCACATTTCTACCCTAGGAGTCTAACAGGTTTGTTAGAACATATCTGAATTGAATATGAATATGAATAAGCAATGCAGAAAGTAAATAATTTTACACTACATTTTGTCTATTATTGTTAGAGAGAATTGTAAACAGCAGTTTACTAGATTTTCTGCAAGAGTAAGCAAGGAGGAGAGGGCAAAAGGGGGGCTAATGGGGAGTTAAATTCAGTGGATAAATAACTTACTGTGCATTACTCACCTAGTTCTACAAAAGGGTATCTTATCATAACCCTCTTGGCAATTCATACTGGAAGGGGAGGATGGTGGTGGTGCTGCTTCACAGAGAATTTATGCAATTTGTGCGGTTGTCATCCCCAGTACTACAGGAGTACCTCTGTCATGACTTTGAAGTTCCTCCTTTCTGTTCCAGATCTGTATGTCTCCTCACCACTGCCTAATTAAGTGATATGATTTTATGAAACACAGATGTCTACTAGGGACCAGACTAAAATTAATAGAGTTGCTTTATTTGCAGCCTACTTTGAATCCAGGTCTCTGGAATTGTGAAGCCAGCAATTGTGTTAACCCCTATTTTACTAAATCCTCGATAATTTATCTTTGAATTGGGTTCTTCCCTCCATGCCTGCCTCCCCTATAAGCCCCCTATAAAGTTTCTGTATTTTGGTAGAGACATTGGAGAGAGATAACGGCTTTTAGTTTGCTGGGACCACTTTTGCATCACAGCAAAGCTTAATGAAAATTAATTGGTAGCACTGCAAGCTTTTTCTTTCAGGCTATTGCAATTTGGATATTTTTGCAGAGTGCAGCAGCCCACAGTTTATCCATCATTTAGCACCTTCTAGTACATCAGGCATTTGCCCTCCAGGTGTCCCATCAGGTATTCCTATAGCAGGGTAACCAAGACAGCCAAATTTGAATCAGCAAACTGGATGCTGGTTTGCACAGCTGAGATGGAATTCAGCAGCTAACAAGAGTAGTTAAGCATCTACTATTAAGGATGAAGAGAAATCCTTTCATAATTTTAATTAGCTTTGCATTTCTAAAATGCTTAGGGATCACTTAAAATCCACAGATGCTTTTGAAAGAGGCATGGTTCACTGAACAGACAGTCATAATATTGCCTGGTCTGGGCACAGCTGAAAAGATATGCAGCTGACGTAGCTTTGGAAGGTCACAGTTGCTGTATTTACTGGAGCTTATTATTAGCTGGAAACTATTTTTGCTATCAAGTGCACTTGTCAAATCCGGGCTAGTTGTCAGAGGGCAGTAAAGAAGTGATGTTCCCTGAGAAGCTGTTCTTCTTATGACCATTCAATAGTATGCCTAAATGAGGATTTAATGTATTTTGAATGGAAAACAGAATCTGTGCTCCATCCATTTTGAGTCAGGGAAAAACAAAAGCATAAGCGGCACTCAGCCTTCTCTCCCTGGATACATTTCTGCAGAGCAGCAGGACTTTGGCAGCAGAGCTCTCTTCATAAAGCAAACCATTTTCATAAACTACAGGAGGGTTGGTGGGGTTCTTTTCTTTTTTTTTTTTCTTTCTCTTTTTGGAAGTAGAAATAATCCAAAGAGGGTATTCTGGGAGGTACTCACTTTAGTAATTCCTGAAATTCTCTCCTTTACTTTCCAGCTTTAATTTTATTATCTAAGTGTAATTTTCTTTCCTTTCCATGTGTTGTGCATCTGCTCTACAGGCTCCAGCCAGGAGAATAACCATATGGGGACATGAAAATCTCTACTGCATTGATGCCAGAAGACAAGTTTATGTTCATTCCAAATGGCATCAAAGGCTGCTTGTCTATTTTCCCTTTACATCCCTTCCAGTGACTTAAATCTGCGGTGTTGTCTAAAACACACAAAGAAAGAAAAGGCCTGTCTGATTACGAACAGAAAAATATGCCTCCCAGTGCTGGAATTTGGATGATCAATGATTTTTACTTTAAAGCACTTATACCATTGAGCATTTTCGGCTTCTTTCTTGGTAAGGTAGCAATTACTGCATGAGAACCAGCTCTCCTTCTGAGTGATCTCAGTACTTTTCTTCATTTCTTCTCGTGACAGATTCCTTCCTCCAACCTGCATAGAGGCAATATTCTCCGAAGGAGTGAAAATCATTCAAATAAATTTCTCCACTGTCTGGTGCTCTCATTAGGTAAATGCCTCACCTGCTGCACTGCCCTTATCATGCAATGATGATTGAAAGTGATATAAAAATACTGTGTACGCGTTGCAAAAAAAGACAATCAACATCAACACAGCTTGATCCAAGCTGATGCTGAGTTGTTGCCTTGACCTGGGAGGGTGTAGTTACCTCATGTTGGTTGTGCACAAATTCTTGTCATAAAATGAAGCATTAAAGAAAATGATTGTGTTATCATGGACAGAATGGCATTTAGAAAAAACTAATAATAATCAAAAGTCCTGGCTGCACTTGAGTAAAAGTAGCCAAGTGTTGATTGCTTTCTAAAGGACCCAGACAGTGTGATATATACTTGTTTTTATAAATAGCTATTTGAAAGTACACGTGAACTTGCAGCAGACGTAGGCTTGACCTAAAAGTCTGGCCTGAAAGAAATTTGGTGTGTGGAATTCATTTTCATGCAGCAAAATCCATCTTACTCACAATGAATTGAAATGAACCCTGCAAGAGAGATGCAATATTCACCATCCTTGCTTTCTGACTCAAGGCCAGGAGTGCTGCTTAGTCTAGCATGGCTGAAAACATCATGGCCATAGCAACACAATAGTGTTGATTCCCATGCCAGCTTGGGTTGCTGAGGCTTTGAGCTGATGTTGCCCTCTGAATGATGATGGCTTGGAGAGACTGGAATTGTCACTTGGACAGTGACTTCTGTCATTTAGTAGCTCCCTAAGGCTGAGCTTCCTTGTAGTATTTTTCCAAAACTTGATCTTTCCTGCTCACCAGGTGTGCAGAACTTCTCTGATGCTTTACAGAGGAAGAGTCAATGTTCCAAAGTCAATTGAAGGAGTTGGTTGCTTTCCTACTGCTTCACAGGTTCCTGCCTCTTGCTCCCACTATTTTTATACTTATGGATTTATATCTCCAGCTCCTACTGACTCACATATTTTCCGGAGTCATTGCTTATTTGCCAGATGGGAGACACAGTTAGTCCTTATGGCCCAATGACACTGAGTGTCATCAAAATCTACACAAATAAACACTTGTTCTGAAACTAAATGCTCTTCTCTCCTTGGGCCTCTGCAGCTCCTCCAGAGCTGAAGTGCATCTCAGAAGGTGCAGGAGGCAGCACAAGGATCAAACCCCTGCCCACAGCATCAGCCCTTCTCTGTGGGATGGGGTTACCCTCTGTGAGGGGTGGCAGCCAACACACCTTCTCAGGGAGTTACAGACAAGTCTCGGGGGCTGTGGTGTACTATGTGTCCAGGTTATTAATGCAGATACAAATTGATCTCTGTCCATGTAATATTAGGCAGGTGGCAATGTGTAAAGCACACAATTTATCCATCCTTAGAAATACACTTAGCTATAATATCTTTCTATGGAAAACCTGACATTTCAGCCTTTGTCCTTCTATGGTCCAGCTCAGTGCAGAGCTGGGAATGTGTAGTGCTTGTGAATCATAAATAATAAAACCAGGACTTGGTGTAATCTCCTTGTTGATGTGGCCTTTGTGGTAGGGAATTTGCTGTGCTGGTCAGTGCTAGTGAGAGGATGGTTGTCCTCCTACTTTTGTATATCCCTTTCCTTCTCTTATAAATCTCCTGTTGCGCTGCAGCTGAGGCTGGGGAGCAAGTTGTTGAAGTATGGTTATTAATTAGGGATGGGGTAGCCATTCTAGATAGATGTGCACAACTCTGTAATCCTTAACATTTATCATGTTCTCTATTAGTTTTCACAATGACACTTGGCATTTCCTTAATTGTCAAAGATGTTTTAAATTGATCTTTCTAAACTGTTTTTCTCTCTTGTCACATCCGCCACTTCATGTCAGTCTTCAAACATTCCTGTTCTGGCTCAAGCTCAGTATCCCTACAGTATTTGATATGTTTTCTCTGGGAAACATCTGCCAGATTCCAGAATCATTTCCTGTTATTTCTAAATGCCAAGGTTAATACTGAATGTGGCTTTTTTTAGAACTGGCCTCATTATTGTGGCCATCCCTTAGAGGCTCCATTTTCTTTTTCCCTAACCTTTGGTTATTTACACTAGTGAAAATACATCTCATTCTTATGGTATTGAATTAACAGTGCAAATATCATCTCTGATTCTTTTAGGCATTGTCTGTCTATTTTCCTGTTCACTAAGGACTGATTCCCTAGCTCCCCCTTCCCTTTCATCTTGAATGCTACTATTCTCATCACCATTATCAGAACTTTAATTATGAAGTACCACTTGCTATGACAGTGAGTGGCAGAACCTGGCCGTAAAGTAATACTTTTGTCTTTTNTAATATAACTCTACCTATGATTGGCTTCAGAAAGATTATATTTAAAGGAAATTCACATTGAATAATAGTTTCATCAGGATTCCGAATTTCACTTATTAGAGTTTAAGCAGAATATATATGGGGATTGCATTCATCAAACATTTCTGTGCTGGAGAGGACAGGGAAAGAACAATCAGCAGCATTAATTTGTTACTCAAAGATGACAATAATAATTGTTAATATTAATCCCTCACATACATTTCCTCCTAGTTATCTTGACTGGAGAAAACAGTTTGTAGGACAGAAGAATTTCATAAGCTCATTTTCCCTCATTTCAAAAGATTATTGATAAAATTATGCAAGCTGTGGAAAAAATTGCTTATTAAGTGAAATTATATGTTGCTGAATATCACCCTGTTTTGAATTAAGTAAGTTTCATGTTCCCAAGAACAGTCTAGTTGAAAATTAATACTTAAATTGCATTTTAATTTCTGGTAATTAAAGCAGGCAAGACACAGAGAAAGAAAAATACCCACTGCTTTTCGTTGTACTGGGTAGTTTTTGTAGCCAGTTGCTGACATTTTAAGCACCTTTAGGTATCACCTTTTTTGACGAATTACTGATTAAATATGGGGTAAGCATCTAAAATTTTTTTTGTATGTGGAATACTCTAAACTGTTCAAAATTGTATACAAATAAGTATTCTTATTTGTAGCTGCTTCTCCTCCTCATCCCCCCCAAACAACATCACCCTTTTTCGCTGTTAAATTGATCCTCAGATCAGTTAACAGCCAAAATGACAGTTAGGCTGGAAATTCTGTTGTCTTTTTCCACTCTGCACAATGTAATCACTGGGGGAAGAACAACATGTCACATACTAATGTAATGAAATTCCTTTAAAATCAGGGAGAACTTAGCCTTTGGAAGGGCTGATGCAGACATTTAAGATAGTCAAAATGTGAGTGTATATGAGACTTTAGATACAGTTGCTTAAGAGGTACAAACAGTAACAACTTCATTACTCGTTATTTTGTAGTCAAGCTACTGGTTATACTGGAAATGGAATTATATCTAAGTAACAGTTGCTGTTTTACATTAACCCCTGCTTCCAATCAACATCTTTTTAAACTATTGTATGACAAAATGTAAATTTAGTGGGAGTATCCTAAAATTAATAGCAAAACCAATAAAATGCCCCTTTGAAGATTTTTTTTTTCTTGAAAAAAAAAAAAAGCGGAGAAATTTAAAATCTCTGTATTCAATGTGTGTGTTTGCTTACAAATTATTTGCTGGTACTGTTTTCCCATGTGCACTAAAAAATAAACTGCTGTACACTACCAGTGCACTACTACTAGTACTGTGAAACAAAAATGAATGGTAGGGCAATTCAACCTGACACTCTGAGCCATTGCATGAGTCATAAGAAGAGACTAGAAGATATGCTCATTCTTTCCAGCAATTCAGCCTTTCTACAGTGTTCTTGTTTAGAAGTAATGGACAACCTTTCCATTACAAACCCTCCCTCGTGCCCGACTTCAGCATTTGTGCCAGAATTATGGACTTTCCCACCATAAATCCAGTAGCAAAAGTTAATTATTTTGAGTATTTCTAAGAAGATCTTCCTTAATCTATTCTGCTGTCTGCTCAGTGATTAATTAATTAATTATTTAATTTCATAGAAGAAAACGTATGTGCTGTTTCACAGGGGAAACAGAGTAAAAAAACTATTTAAGGTAACTAAGAGTGTGGTAAGTTTATTCATGCTATTTCTTACTGGGTTCCCCATGGACAAGGCAACTGAGAAAGAACACTTGAGCAACAATTGTCCAGGTATTTTCTAATACAGATTCCACTTCTTCTCAGCTCTGATTTCCATTGCTGTTAAGTGTTATAAAAATCTCTGTGCAGTTAAATGTAGTCTGTGGTTTGAAGGATGTAATAAGCAATTTGGATTTATGATTTCTCTGTCTACTTGAAATAGAATTGAAACTGTTAAGAGCTAGCTTTAAACTTAACTTTTCCAAAAATTCAAGCCAGGTCTCTCTAATCTTCAGAAAATCTACTTTTATTTTAAAGAGAATCCCAAGTGTCTTTCTCCCACTGCTGTCTTCAACCATTGCAGTGAAACAAGAATGTATAGGGGTTCTAAAACCAAACAAAACCTAACACCACCAAAACTAAGGTCAAATTGATTTATCTTAGCATTGCACAAAACCCATAAGGTGGTAAAAACAATGCCATGGTCTTTAGAGTACAGAAGACGGAGGAGTTAGCATGACATTTTCTGTAAAATACATTCATGGGTTATTTTTATAGAGGTTCTGTTTTCAAAGCGTATTGAGACTAAAGCTTTTAGTTAGGTGATGTCCACAGGGAATATTTTTTTCTTCTAAATTTTAGACAACAAAAGTGAATGTGCCTCTTGTGCCATCTGCACTGTCAGGGTAAGTATATGTCCTGGTTATGAGTGTTTAAGATGTTGCCTGGGACTGTAGTTCCACTGAGGCAGACAGGCTGTCGTCAGTTTTTGTTACCTCTTACTGGAATTTTATTGAATCACCTTTAATTCAGTCACTTGGTCTCTGACAAACCCAATGTTGATTTTTACTTAGTTCTGGAAATATGGTTTCTAGAGCAGCTTTTTGTGTGGTGTCACCTCTCAGCAGCATGCTTGCTCACGGACAGCTTGCAGTCTGAGTGTAGGGAGTCTGGGTTTGAGAGTGTTCCTCAGAGGACACTTGAGCTGTCTCTGAGTCTGCATTTGGAAGTTCATTGGCTGCATGAGCCATCAGCCTGGTCTGAAAAACAACTATGTGCTGGTACCCAGCCATCTGGGCAGACATACCTAATGCAATTTATTTTGAATCACAACCCTGAGATTGTTCTGTGTATCGATTTCTCAAAATATTAGAGTCTGACATGAATCCAAATAGCTGCATATAAAGGTCTGTGGTATGGACATTACTGCTGCCAACCATTATAAGCAGTCTGGTTTACTACTTTTTTGTGGGGAACAAAGCCCACATTCACTCAAGAAGAGAGGGGTGTCAGCCAGTTTCAATAAATGTTAATAGAATTTTACCAGTTGCAGTTTTACTAGAGCAAATTGACACAGCTTTCCTGCCAATTCGTTACCACGCCTTTAGTTGTGAAAAGCAGATGAGCAAATACAGCATGCCTGTGAGAGAGTGAGAAACAGGTTCTACCCCAACATGTGTTGCTGGAGTTTTATGCCTTATAACCTGCTCAGTGAGCTGCATGCTTGACTGGAAAGGAAATGGTGGTATTCAGTAGATGTCAGGCCAGTGTCAACATGATGTTCATGTCAGTGCAGATTTAGATGCAGAAATCAAATATTGGTTTGGGGAAGCAGACATTTTCGCTTAGAGGTACTGCCAACCATGGGAACTTACGCAGCTTGTCATTAGTTGAATGGCAATAGATATCTAGAGCAGTGAGCTGTAAGACAGCCAAGATCTGCTAGATGTACTAACATACCATCTTCGTTTCCATAATTTAACTGAGAAACAGGAAAGACAGGGAATGTAAAGTAGGGTGAAGTACTTCCTGCTTCACCTTCAGAAAAAAACGCTGTGCCAGGAAAGTCCAGATACACTTTTTTCCCCGAGTGAGATAAACCACTTTCTTTTCCTACTGAAGCTAGTGTTAAAAAAAAATGGAGGTTCTGCTAGTATACCACTTGACTTGCTTTTTATACCCTTTACAATTAAGAGGCAGGAAAAGCAGTTGGTGTTAAAGGTGTGGGGGGTAATGAGAACTAACAAAGAGACTAGATCTGACTAAAGCTCTGTCTAACCACTGTTCTTCCTTCAGTAACGGCAAATGGTGAATGACTAGGGAAAGGTGTAACAGGTTCAACATATGTAAATATTTCTGCTCTACACCTGCTGATCTGAGGCTCAGGGCAGAGGTTGCATCAATCCAGCAGCAGTTTCTCACCTGAAGTCTGCTTTTACTTCTGATTGCAACATCTCCTCTGCCTTTTGCTAGGGCTTACTTTCCTTCCTCAGTAATTTTTTAGGGATTTCCTCCAATATTGATGAAGGTGCTTTTGTGGTTTTGTAATATTTCTTTTTTATTCATTTGGCTCAAAGCCTAATTTTACTCAGTCTGCCATTCCTGCACGAGTATTATGTAGTGTATTGGCAAATACGTTACTTTCTGCTGCTCAATCTCTTTTGCAGCGTTTTCCAGTTTGTTAAATGCTGATTTTCATCCAGATGTATGTAGGTATCAAATCTGGTTTATATAAAAACACGGTTAAAAACATTGAATTGAGAAACTTGTTATTTCATTCCTCTTTGATGAAGTTTTTCTTGTAGGGGAAAAAACAATTATTCACGTTGAATAGGATTTACTGTTCAGACAGTGTTCTTCAAATCAGTCCTTACTGTACACTGCTAATTTTTTAAGGCCAGAAGAAATCATTATTGAAATTTAGTGTTAACTCTTGTATAGTGCAGGCCACGCCATTTTAGTGAGTAGCTCCTTCAGCAAGATCTCTGACATATCTCTCAGAAGGACACCTCATTTTAATTAGGTGCTAAGAATAAAGATATCAAAATTATCAAAAAAAAAAGTACCACCCTGGCCGTTCATTTGGCATGTCATTGTTCATGTCATTAGTCCCAGTAATGATCTTGCAATGACGTCACTGACAAAATTCTATATAAAATAAATAACCAGTTTTGAGCCCATTGTTTCCAAATCAAGTTTTGAGGAAATAAGAAGAGACTTGTCCATTCAGTGTGGCAATGTGTAGTCTGGAATGATCAATATTCTTACTTTAAACCGTGGCAGTAGTTTTCTACCATTGTAGTTCGGAATCACACAACATTATCCTGTGCCATTTATACATAGGGAGATATTGTTGATGTTTTAGCCCTGTTGCAAATTTGCCTTCCATAATTGCTTTCAAAAATCTGATGGAGAAATAAACTTAAAATACATGACATTGAATTTTAAAAGTTATAATTTCAAGTATAGAATTCTTTAGAATACCTTAGCAGGCCTGTAAAACAATAACGCCTGTGTATTGGCATGTAATGGCATCAAGCAAGGATTTCAGGAGTGAAATAGTTTTGGATGAGGAGCTGACATTCAAATTGTACTTATTTCTTCTGAATTTACCTCAGACTACCTCTATTCTCTTCCTCAAACAGCCGTTAGCAGCTGAATAGAGCACATGTTCCAGTTTTGTTTCTCCTGAAAAAATTCCAGTTTTCATACTGTGATAGCAGTCTGCAAATAGGGGAAATCAGTGAACTATTGAAAACCACATTCCATAACCAAAATAAAAATAGATACAGCAAATTTCTGCATTCCTCTAACCGGACATTTGCATAACAGATAATATAGTTGCTGGATTTAACTCGTTCTCCTATCAACCTTGTTATTGCAGTAGCTGGTTCCTTGCAGCTGAGAATGGTTTTTCAGTCTTAAGTTTTTCACATTGGCTTAAACGTTAATTGTGCCATTTAAATTTCCTGGATTGTTTCAGCTGGATATTTGAAAATCAAATCTAGCCCTGCATGCATTTTCAGTAGGGCTCATCAATAAAGCCTTTGAAATGAGAAACCGGTGGGCAGTTTTCCTGGTGATTCATGAAGCTGATAATTCTATCCCTCTTCCTTCTTGACAGCAATAAAAAGATGTGACTTAGCAGAAACATAAGTTAGCCCTTTCAGACAGCCTCTCCAGCACAGGCTGCAGTCTGAACCACAACATTAACATTGCAAGTTCTCACCACCACCCGACCTGAGACTTCTTGCCCACTCACTGCAGGTACAAAACAAGTAGTCACAGGTAGATCATTATGTTTTGCAGCTGGGACTGGGCAAAAGTTTTCTGTAAATAATAAATCTTTAGCCCTCCTAAAGCTCTTCAATCATTTATGTTTAATATATCAGCAGTATCATCTGTGGAAAAGAAAATGTCATGGTGAGATGTCCAGTAGACAAGGGACTAAAAACCCCATTTAAATTCTCTAGCAGGAATGTGGATCACAATTTTTCCAGCTTCTAGGCTGGCAGATGCACAGAGAAAGCTCTGACTGTGTGTTATGGACTCCCTTGTATTTCCTGTGAAGGAGCATCTCTAGGAGCAAGGATTGGAACTGAGGTAGGTCTGGCATCAAGAAAGGTGCCCTAAAGATGAGGTTAGAGTGTTTCTTTCTTGCTCTCTTGCACGGCTTAAATCTTTCAGAAAAAGTAGAATGCCACTATTAGGGTAGGGTAGACGGGTATTTTTTAGGATGTTCAAATCCACCTCAAAATACTCTGTAAATATTCCTGAAGACCCTTCAGAATACCCACCAATCTTGAATAGTCAGCTGGAAGGGAGAGGCAGTCCCAGACTGTTGCTGTGATCTGAGACTAAAGTGCATTTGCACTTACATTCCTTAACTAATAGCTCAGCTTCCTTTCACAAGAAATTTTACATATTTTTTCCTTCAGTCAAGAGTATCTACTATCAGTTATTCTAAGAAAATCTTGCTAATGTTGAGGGTTTTGTTACCCTAGAGTGAAAACTGTTTTTAGTTTTAAAGGACTATTCTAAATTTCATTAATTTCTGTCATGAATAAAGCTGTATCAGTTAATCTGAGCTCCACAGAATACTCTCTCAGAGTATTCAGTATAGCAACTATTTTTAATCCTGGAGCTTTAAGAAAAACTAATCGCCCTTTGTGATTTGAGAAGACAGTGTAAGGGCCCTGTTGGAAGTGTAATTCGGAGATGCACCTTCATTTTCAGACTTTCCCTAATAAAAATGAATATTCTTTATACATCTGTTCCTGCATTTGTAGTTCAATAAGAAAATACCATGCAAAAAACCCCAACCCAACATATTCTGGTCAGTGTTATTAATGCCTATGTAAATAAGCTATGCTTCCCATATATGCATAGTATTATGTTTCATTAGAAAATTTTAGGTCATACTATGGAGTAAAACCTATTTAC
>VZTM01030373.1:0-18268 GCA_013400555.1 Jacana jacana | reverse complement strand
GTTGAGTGTGAGGATAAAATGAAAGATTGAATGCTTGTACGGTAGTTGCCACTGTTCATGGTGCATGCCGTGAGTGAGGGTGATAACACTTTATTATATCAGAGAGGCACTGGTTTTAGATGACATACCATTTAGCTATATTTATGACTGTTTGCCGTTGGAGGATATTTAAGTAGGGAATGACAAGTACCCATGTTATTGATCAAGGAATGACAGAGGAAGGTATATAATGATGTCAACTGATGAGAAAAGTGTATTGACAGCATGTTTTATCTGGCTGAATTGTTGTTAGCCTCATTTATCATGTTTGTATTTTATTAAATCCAGCTAGTGAAACAGCTCCATCTCTTCTGTCTGAACACATTTCTGCAGTCCCGTGCACTGAGTGTTGAATTCCCGGAGATGATGTCTGAGGTGATTGCTGCCCAGCTACCCAAGATTCTGGCAGGGATGGTGAAACCTCTTCTCTTTCACAAAAAGTGAAATGTCTTTTCTCTTATCATAGAGGTGATTTCTGGGTCGTTTTTTTGTTTGTTTATTTTGGTCAAGATTTTGCAACGTCAGGACTGCGGTATATTTGTCACACTTACCCTGCCTACTGCTTTATACTTGTAACATACACAAGCCATTTTAGCTTGATGTACATATTGTGAGTTCCTGATTCCTTAACTGCAAAAATCACAACAGTCATAAGAAATGTTTTGTAAACTTGGCTAGGTTGCTTTTTAGATATGCATAAGAATGACAATGAGTAGAGTTTTTGAATTTCTAAGAGCAGTTATCGTATACATTTTTCTTACATATTCCACGCTCTCAACTTTCTGATATGCCATGGTGTAAACTTTTTATGTTAGTACGTTGTGTGTATGGGTACATGTGGGCACGTGCATAATACAAGATTTTGGAGGAATTAAAATAAATATTGCCCACACTTTCTCATGGATATTTCACTTTTTATTAACTAATGTGCCTCACAGAAATATCCTTGCAAATCCGGCTGTCCAGGATTAAGTAGACATCACTGCAATACC
Source organism: Jacana jacana (assembly GCA_013400555.1). Lineage (NCBI taxonomy): Eukaryota > Metazoa > Chordata > Aves > Charadriiformes > Jacanidae > Jacana > Jacana jacana. Next base: position 17,237 of record VZTM01030373.1, on the reverse strand, counting down.
TTCATGAGTAACTGAAGTGCTAGACACAAAATCTACATTCATATTCTTGTCTGTGCTCATACTTGTTGAAACTCTTGAGTTCAGTGTACTGAACTGCACTGCACCGTTAAGTGCAGCTCTCCTTCAAAAATTGGAAAGCTTAGGAGAATTTATAAGTAATGTATATGCAAACCCACTCAGCTTTGGTTTGTGTTAATTTCCTTAAAAGTTCAGCACTTACTAAAGCTATTAGATTTACTACTAAATTCATCAGCTTTAACATTCTGTATTTCAGAAGCTTTAAATAGACATGTTTTCACCGACTACAACTCTTCATAACCTTAATGTTTTGAATTCCAATGCTGAATACTCAAACAGCCATTAACATCGAATTGTAGCGAGATCAAATGCAAAAATAAATGGAAAATATGACTACAAACATTTTGATACACAGCAGACTCATTTCAGGACTATTTAGTGGAGCTACATATTTTATATTTTAAAGGCATGCCATTATAATTGGGGTAATTGTAAAAGAGGAATTGAACTAAATTAGCCTTATACACTCAAGAAGAATGTCATGTTTTACCATGACTGAAAAATTATGATGTGGTGGTGTTTGTTCCTTTTATATGGAGCAACTCATGCATTTAAGACAGAAAATAGTTGATATATTCAAAGAACAGAGAAGAATTTATGAGACTATTAAAATACAACAAATTTGCCAGTCACTACAAATGATAGTCAAATTCTCTGATAGCATAGGGAATGGTGAGTCTTTCTGGGGTGCTTGCTGGTCATACGCTTTTGCTCTTGCCCATTACATGCTGGATGCATCCATCATGGGATAGTGTACGGCTGACAGTATGTACCCTGGTCTGATTCCTTGTCACAAGAGCAAAGGCTCACTAGAAATAAGTTCAGTATCCTTGATTATATCAGGGTGCCCCATATTAAAAGTATAAATGATGCTACTTGTTCATAAAAATTACTTTGATTCTTGGAAAAAAATGTGGACAACTAACAAGTAAAAGTAGATCTAGAGGTAGCCTTTACTATTTACAATTTCCTGAAGCCACTCAAGAAGAAGCTACATTACAATCGGAGATAAAACCATTTTGGAGATTCCCACAGAATTGTACAAACCCCTTGAGCTGATGTAAAGACGTGGCCCTGCATATTATGGTATAAACAAACTTCTGTGCTAGTTGACAAGGTTCATAATTTCTAACTGCCCAGACATAAGCAATTTCTTTCATATTCAATACAATCTGACTTTTAACTGTGATCCTTAAAGCAATTATGTTTTAATAAATAACACAAAATTCTTTATTTCTACATATTGAAGTTTTGTTTTCTTTATTTTCCTTTGTATTTGCACTCAGTAATTGTGGAGCTTAGTGAAAAAGTCTGTTTTAACCATTCTACTTTTGTGCACCAACAATATTTTCATGCATTCTTTGGGAATTTAAGCATTGTCACACGATTTACCATTAAATAAATAGACTCTCTATGTTACTGTTTAGATTAAACTGTTAACAGAAACTTCCCACACCAAACATTTCTTGACACCCTAATTTTGAAATGGGAAAATGGAGCAGGGAGTGTGCTTGCCTTAGGAATGCCGCAGATCAGCCTACATCTGCCTTTTACTCAATCCCTAAAATTTGTTCCAAGTGGCTGCTGTGTCACCATGTCCCATAAATACAGCAGATTAGGCTGAAATGCCTAATTTGTCTCAAAGGCATAATAAAAAAAGAAAATAGATGTCTTTTGGGAATAAATAACAAAGGTTAAAAACATTTTCAAATTGTATTTCTCAAAGATCTCTATCTCACAGAAAAAATTCCCAGAACTTTGGGGTCATGATAAATGCACTACGTTAAGACAGAACAAGTTTGGCGAAATGTCACTGCTATATGAATCAAAGTCCTGTATTCATTACTTGATTATTTGAAGTTAGAAAAAACTTTCCTAGTTTGAGAGCTTCCAGCTTTGAGCCCAGTTTATAAATTTGACTTTAGTCTCCATTTTGATGCCATCATTTGCTCCAGATTACACAGACATCATCAACAGGGATCCAAGCACAAGATTGCTTCCTTCCCTGTAGATATCTCATGTACTGTGACTTTTCAAAGCTGTGGCAATGTCCAAAGAGCCACCAGCAAGCCAGTTTTTGAACTGAGTATTTTAGGGATCTCAAGACCTTTTAATTGTTTATATTTCTCTGCATTAATATTTGTTTAAAGATTAAGGTATTTTTTTACCTGAGCTTTAGATATAGGTCTGAATATAACATTGGCTAGTGCTTTTTGTACCTTTGTACCTTGTACCAACAAGGTACAACAATGCTCGATCTTCTTATGTTGAACACTAGAAGTAAGAGATTTCAGAGATGGACTTTTTTGTTTTCTGACGTTTATGGTGTGCCTGATTACATTTTGAAGCTATGAGACCTGTTGTACTCATTAGAAAGCTTGTCATCTACTGCTGATAGCAGACAGAGCTTTTTGTCTGAGCTATCATTAGAAGTTTTACACTAAATACTGTATTTTTTGCCTGAAGCTAAGCCTTTCCCGTTGCCGTGGCTTTGACCATTCAGAAAGACAGATGATGGCCCCTCACTCCCCTCTGCCCCAAAAAAAAAGAGAGAAGAGGAAGGGATTAAAGAGATTTAGGAGTTTAGAAAAAAAAAACTGAAGTACATTAATGAAAATATAAAGCATAACAATATAAAAAATAATAAAAAGAAAAATTAAAAAAAGGAAATAAAAAGGAAAAAAAAAAAGTATACAGTATGTACAAAACCGTATCAATCTCCCAGGATGATGATCACGTCACCAGCAGCATCAGGAAACATCACTGAGTGGACTCGGTGACTGACAGGAGCTGGATTCAGAAATGGAGTCAGGAATGCTCGGACCAGGATCAAAGGCAGACAAACAGACAGGGTCCTCCTTGGATGTTGGCCATTGAAAAGAGCTGACCCTTCGATCCCTCAGGTTTTACACTGATGCAGATGGGATGGAATACCCTAGTTGGTCAATTTTGGTCACCTGTCCTGTCTGCTCCTCCCTACAGATGTGATCCCATGACGCTTTTCTGCTTCTGACCCGCCAATGGGGCAAATAATGACATTTCCTGCCCTTGGTTGTTCTAGCAATAAGTATGAGCAAGGGCCTCTCTGCACACCATTTCTTGGTATAATCAGGTCTTATCACTGTGAGAATGAACAGTTTCTGAACAATATGCTGTTAATTTCAGACTTCAGTTAGTTAGAAAAGGCCCAACTAAAAAGTAAAATTGTAAACCAGACAATTGGTTTGTTTTACCTCAAACCAGGACACCCATTCTGGCATTTTTAGGCATTTTTGACCCAAGGCCTATAGTGTTGCCTTCTGCTAAGACTTCAGTGACGCAAACTAACAAAACCTGTTTCATTTGAGCTCTTCTGTTGTTGTTCATCTTTTTAGAGAAAAAAACCCCAACATTTATAGTTTTTAAAGATGGTTGTGAAGTGCCTGGCTGTGGCAGCCCAGCCATGTCTGCAGAGCTGTGGCAATGCAGAGGAGAGGAGAGGAGACCTCCAGCCCCAGCAACCTGTCCTGTGCTTTCACATCAACTTGCTTCACAGTTGTACCTGCTGGGCTCAGAGACATACAGAAGGTCACACACTTGGCTCATGTTTTCAATGGTTTTAGCTGGATCAAGAGTTTGGACAAGCCTTTAGGAAAGGGGAATGTGGGTCACCTAGGCTGGGACAGGAGAAAGTGTGGTCTGAGAAACCTTCAATTGATTTTATGGTGCTTTGGAATGGTCTAATTGTATGTGTGCACAATGAACGGAAGCTTAGGTATTTTTAAGCTATTCTTTCAGAATTCCTGCAGTTTTGTTTTCTTGTGTTAGATCTACAGTAGAGAAGTTGAGAGTTCAGTTTGTGTTTTCTGACCGGTCAATGCTTCATTAGNTTTTCTTTTTCTTTTTCTTTTTCTTTTTCTTTTTCTTTTTCTTTTTCTTTTTCTTTTTCTTTTTCTTTTTCTTTTTCTTTTTCTTTTCTCAATTGTCTTTATTGGGAAGGTCAGTTGCTTTCCTGTGTTCCTAGGAAAACCCAAATCTTGACCTCAGTTATCAGTGACATACTGGTGGCATGAGCAGTAATATACCTAGGGACCCTTCCTTTCTGTGCTCTCGTACCCACACAGATAAGGATAGTTTATCCCTGGAGCAGGAGAGGATGGAGCTGTGCTTTACCCATGGAGCAGCAGCTCTAAGAGCATGTTTCTTGCCTGACATGCTGTTAGTGGCACGCTGACCTTTCTTCCCTTCCAATAAGTCAGCTTGCAGCTGCAGAGCCAATATCCAAAGCCCTCCCAACGTTCCATGGCTCAAAAGCCTGTGTGCACACTGCCAGGCCAGACTGTCAGCATTGCTGGATTTATTGGTTTGTACTGCTTTGTGTCATGATGACCTGAGCTGAACAGAGGGCTTGTTTTTAATTTAGTTCTCTTTTCCCCCTTGGAAGATGAAAAGGGGAAAAAAGTCATATTTTAGATGTTTTTTATCTTAAAATTTATGAAGGTTTTTTTTTCAATGAATGCTATTAATTTATTAGATTTACCTTATTTGCACGTAGAATGGTACTGGAGCTTTTCAGACACTTGGACAGAAACATGTAGTAAAAGAAGACTGCATGGGTAATGGTAACTAAGTTAAGATTTAGCTGTCTGTTTACCTTAAAGAGAAAATAAGCCCCAGAAAATAATCCTTCAGTGCTGTTGGAACTAGTGCAGCAGTTGCATAACTTCAAGTATATGAGCAATGCTGCTCCCTTGAGATATTTTTGCACTCAAAGTTAGGCCTTTTTTTCCTGGGTTGGGCGCAGAGTGCTCTGGACAAGGTATTTGAAGAATATAAAGGATATCAAGGAGTGGTGAACTTTCATTTAATTCTAGATTATCATTTAAAACTGGCAACACTTCATTTTCTCACCGGTGTGAGGTGTGCTCATTGTAAAAATACCATCACAAGTCATAGATCATGTTTTTCTGACCATGAAACTAAATTACCCCTTCACCTCTGCAGGTACAATAGTTCCACCACTTTAGCATTCAGGCATATCAGTGAGGAAGTTCTCACAGTGTCATTTAAATAGTCTCACTCTATTGCATTTTCCCACAGCTCAATTTAAATATCCACCCAGCCAGTTTAGTGCTAAAATCTCTTTTTGCTATGTTGAGGAAAAAGAAGTATACAATTCACAGGAATCCAGAGCTCTGCATCAGTGAACGCAACAACTGTATGCTTTGAGATAAGGGTCTAGATTGGATGAAAAACATCTAATGGGCGTAGTAAGTATCTTTATTACCAGTACAGAGACCTTTGTGTTATACAGGTGAGACAGCTATGAATATTGTTCATTCCATCTTGGATGCACAATTTTCTCACATGCCTAACTTTCATATACTAGATAAAAATAGAGTAACGCTTTTCCATTTCATACCCTATACAGTTGGTTTATGTCCAGTCTGAGGCTCTGATCTGAAAACCTCCAGTTGAGAACAATGTTCTCATCACGGCACTGTTCAAAAAAACCTGATTTTCTCTGGCCTGTCCATTGTGACTTATATGGAGCATGAATAAGGAAAGCACCAGCCAGACACACACAGGGCAGACTGCATTCAGGAAAGTGTGTAAATGCTTTGACTCTGAGTACTTGAAGATGAAACACCCAGACATCTGCAATCACTAAGCAATTTAGTGATTGAAACAAGTAAATTTTATTTCAAAGGAGTACACAATTATATTATATAGTGCCTGAATAAGGCTGATTTGTATACTAAAATTTAACAGGATCCCTAACTCATTTCCAAAAACCAGGAAGCTCCAAAGGCTCTTATACAATATTGGAAACCCATAAATCCACAAACTTTGTGAATTCCCCAAACTGTACACATGTATTTAAAAGGCAGTTTATTGCAGCTAATACCAAATATATATAAATGTAAAGTTAAAGTTACCACTACAAGGAACAGTGTTTCACACAGGACTTTTTCTGATAGCCGAGGAACATCCAGCAGGCACAGCTGGAATACTTGGTTTAAGATCACCCATCAGCAGGCACACACAGGGAGACGCGGGTGGATGCTGTTAAACTGGCACCCTGGCAGCCAACACAAGCCAGTAGAGCAATGAATATGCTCCCCCCCATTTTCCCAGATTCCAGCAACATTCATAGCAGTAAAGTGTGGATTTTCCTGTTCCGTGTAAGTATACAGGTAAAGTACACACCCCTGCTGGAAATGATATGCTATTAAGTGGCAGAAATGCAACAGGGTTGGGGTATGGTGGCTGTGGGTTGGGGTCTCTCATGAATGGATGAAAATAACATTTTTTGGGACTGTCCTCACTGCACATGAAGGGTTGGCCAGGCGAGGAAGACATGGCTTCTCACTTAAAAATTTAATTGGGTGTTTTGTAGCCCAAAACACTGTTTGCAATATAGTCATATTTTGCACTCCACTTTCTTACACTAATGTTACGCAAAAGCATTGGCACTGGGTTTGCTGTCACATGCAGTTTAGTGGTGGCTACCGCCAGTTTACATTGCACAGGGAGACAGAAACTGCTGTCCTTCCTCAAGCACAATATAGGTGATGTGTCTGTTTCCTCACAAAGCAAGTTTATATACATCTGACCTTAAAAAAAACACAAAAAAATCTCTGAAAATATTACTTTAGGAAGATTTTAATTTAAAGTATTCTTAAAGCCTGCCCTGAAGACAGCCATTAATTTTAAGAAAAAAATACATGCCAGAGAAAAGCACAGTCCAAGAGTTAAACAGTTAAACAGGTGGGGGACTCTTGTGGGTCAGTCACTGGAATAGGTTGCCCAGGGAGGTGATGGGGTTGCCATCCCTGAATTTGAGTCGATTAGATGTGGTGTTGAGGGATATGGTGTAGGGGAGAACTTTGTAGAGCAGGGCTGATGGTTGGACTCGATGACCCCAAGGGTCTCTTCAAACCTAAAGGATTCTATGATCTCTTGCAGTTTCTGTATTGCACACAAAATTTACATCCCAGTGCCTATATTTGTAAAAATTTTATTCTTCTCTCCCTCCCCTGCCCTCCACACACTTTTTTTCCCAAGGATTACTTGGATGTGTAATGCATTTGAGGCTTTGTATTCATCGATGGAAAATTTTGTTGAAAGCCAAATAATCCTTAAATTTGAGACATATTTAGACTGATGTTGGTATTTCTCTGTATTTAACGTTCAAGATCATGGTGGACATAATTTACAGTTTGTTACTATGGGGTTTTGGTTTGGTTTTGGTTTTTTTTTTTTTTTTTAAGAAAGAGGCTTGTGTAAGATGTCTGTATTTTCTGGTGAAGAGGAGCTTGCATCTATATATTTGTACGTCTGAAATTATAGCTTTCAAGTATTTTTGTAAAGGTGTTGTCTAGCTACATTGTGTCATGTCCAATAAATTGGAGATGTGCTTACTTCGTAGTAGCATGAGAAGTGTTTAAGGCCTTGGTTACCACTAGATGGAAAGTAAAGTTACACAATGGCACCAAGCTGTAACTGGTGACAGATCGGCTGTCACCAGTACCAGGCTGGTGGAGCCCCTGGTGCATCCAGTCCTACGGGACAGCAGCTGGGAGGCTAATTTCATTTTGATTACTTTGGCAGCTCTGGGTTAGAGACCACACACGCTGCTTATTTACTGAATTGAAACCTGTATGGGGAGGGGAGCAGCATTTTCCATTTTATTTTCAATTCAAACTCTCCATGAGGCTCAAAGAATGGAAGACAAACATCTTTCTTTTAATCTTTTTTTTTTTTAAACCTATGCGGAAGGTGCTGTCAATCTGCTAGTCCTAGTCTATAAAAGTAAAACAAGTTACATTCCTGATCTTCTGGCATAAATGCACCCAAAGGAAAAATATAATAAAGAGTATGACCAGCGCAGCGGTAGGTGGCTGCACAGTGGCACTGGCTACAGGTGCTGCTGTGGGAGCAAATGCTGGGGCACTCTGCTGCCTCTGCTTCAGAAAAAATATATCTGAGTATAGATACAACTAACTCAGCCACCTACACTGTGGGTAATGGTTTAGTTATATAGATTCTATAGCCAGATTTTGAGAGTAAATTGTCGCTAGACTTTCCAGAGGTTGTCTATGAACTCACTGCAGTGTCCATACCGAGGATGGGAGTTCTCCACTGCCAGAAGCAGAAGCTGCCAGCTCTGGCTGCTGAGGTGTAAGAGGCTGCACGTTGCAGGATGCCACCCTGCCATCCCAGTCGTGGGGGAGAGGTCCATGTTGATGTGGCCTGGCACACCACTGTTCCTCGTCTGCACTGAAGGAGCATGACCTCTGGCTTTTGAGGCTCTGGCTCCAGCACCCAGGTGATCCTTTCCTCATCCTTAACAGGTCCTGCTTCCCATCCTGCTGCCTTCTGTCATGATGTGCATCAGGCAAAGAGTGGGACTCATGCCCTGGCAAGGGGCATGGGCAGTAGCAGAACAGGTGGGTGGTGTTATGTGGTCTCCTCCTGTAGGAGAGACCAACTTTCCCCCTTCTCACTTTAAGGGAGTGCTGGTAATTCAGGTCTGAACTGGTGGCTTGGATGTCACCCCTTGCCAAGGATGCAGTGTAACGCTAGTGATAGCTAATGTGCTCTCAGGGAAGCATTAACCATGCCAACAACAATAGTACTTTTCCACATTATTTCTACACAATACAGTACATCCAGAAAGTGGTGTTTCACTTTAATTTCTGAGTGTTCTTAATCCTAGGAATTGATCTTTTAGCCATTACCAGTACTCCCTGTGCATATAATGAATGGTTTGACAGGGCTGGGATTTACCAGATAGATGATTCTTTTTCCAAATCAATTTAGTTTTAAAACATTCCAAACAGTATTAAACAGTAGTGGAAGGCATTCTGTCAATCCAAAAACATACATGGATTTCTTTAAAGTGGAAGTCCTATTACCAGCTAGCACACAGAAGGAAATAAACAGTTTTTGAGACACTGAAGAACTTCAAGGTGTCAAACTTAATTTTCAGACTCTGCTCATACTTAAATATGCATTCAGTTGAGGACACCTGCACTGCTACCTTTATTTAGTCCCCAATTATTTATTTATGTAATGATATTCCTCTGAATCGAGTGGAATGACTTCATGTACATATATGCTATGTCCAAATTCAGTCTGAATGTGTATTGCTGTTGCTCAAAAATGGTTTGGGGTTTTTGTTTTTTTTTTAGTAGACATGATAATGGAAAGGTATAAAGAGTAAAAATAATGGTACTCATTATTTGAAATGAGATGTTTAAGCCCTTTGGGTAGAAGCCTTTAACCTTTAGCTAATAACAGCCTGACGAAATGAGGTTTTTCATTGTAATGTCTGAGACTCTGTAATGATACGGATGCTATGGAGACTGACTCATGTCTGCACAGCACCGATGAACTTCCCCTTAAACATTCTAATCAGTTCATGCAATAAGCATCCACTCTCATGGGGAAGACATCCCTGCTATTTTGCATTATCTAAGTGAAAGAAATAAGTGGTGTCAGAGATCCTGCCATGCAGTAATTTGGACAAAACCATCATTTCCTTTCATATGTGTCAATAACAAAGCTGCTGTGGTGCTGGAGAAGGCACCAACTGAGCCAAGGATGCAGAGGCACCATGAGGAGCTGCACTGTCCTAAATCAACCCCTGTGTTGCAATGGGTTTTGTGTTACCACTGTTTTACTCAAACATGATACAGCCAGCGGGGTAAGGCTGCCCCCAACGAGTGCCCTGGAGATCATGAAAAGCGAAGAGCTGTGTTTGTTCCTGCTGCACTGAGGAGATGAGCTGTTTATGAGGGATGCACACAAATAACATTGTGATAAAGAAACAGCCTTTCTTCATTTTCTTTCCAGATAAAATCTATCCAGCAAAGCTAATTGCTGTAGCTAAAAAACACAACAACCTCCACCTGAATTTCTCATGCTGTTGCACTTAGAGATATCTTGACATCTTGCTTCCCAGTTCATTAAGACAGGAAATGTTTTTAGGGTTCATTTAAACAAAGCTGAGAAAAAAAGAAATAAGGAAAGGCTTCAGCAGTGCCAGAACCTGAACCTCTTTGTACAACTTGGTTCTGCATTACTCCAAAGGTAAAATTAATTGTGTGTGTTTGTTTTGCATTGTCTGAACTACAAGGGGAACGGGAAGTGGGGAGAGAAGGATCCATCCCAAACCAAAACGGTGTTACAAATCACAGCTGGGTGGAACACTCATGTGACATCCACTGCAAATTTCTCAAGGAAGGATCTAGGGAGATACCTTATACTGAGCCTCTAAGAGTGGAGCCAGGACATTGTGCAGAATGACCATTTCTCCATCCAAGGCAGGCACAATTTGCCATTGTTGCAGAAAAGAAACAGTGTTTTTCAGGACCAAACATAAGCATCACTCAACCAAGAGCAGGAAATAACAAACTGTAAGTGACTGTTTAAGCTGTGGTTTTATGTCAGGGTGTATTTGCATCTTCACTGCCAGACACATTTGCACCTACATTGTTTGCACCTAAATCTCTCTGAGGTCTTCTGCTATCTACTTGCTTCCAGCCATGGAGGCAAAGCCCCCAGCTGTGTGTGTGGGGTGGAGGTAGGGAGGGTGGGGTTGGTTGGATTTTCCCTGCAGATAGGCATCCTGCTTTTTTGTGATCATTCAGGACTCATAATTGTCACCACTTTCACAGCTTCCATTTCCAGCGTTTTGTGATCAGCTTCCCAGCTCAGGCACATTGAAACTCTAAGCTTTGTTATCTTCTTGCAAACAGTATTTGTTTCATTGTAGGATCCAGTTATATTCTGTGCACCAGTTAATTTATTTGGAGGAACACTAATTATCAAGCTCAGGTTTCTTATCCTGCTCAGGTTTGTGAATTGTCCTCTGAAAGGTTTCTCATGAGGCTTCCTTCCATGCAGCTATCTCACCTGTTTGTGGAGTCTGCTGACATCTCCCTAGCAATGCCATGAGGATGTGTTCACATCTGGATCATGGACAACAAATGAGCTTGCTTGGAGCCTGTGGCTCCTGCTCAGAGTTGTGCAGTGCTGGGATAGGCTGCACACTCTCCATCCATCCCTCTGAGCCCACCACCACTCCTCATCCCCTGCCTGCTGCTGGGGACAGAGCTTGTGGCCACCATGGCACAAAACACACCAGTTCGAAAGTTGTCTTGAAAATACCTGCAATCCAGGTAAGCAACATGTTTTCCTTTGAATGTTTTTGTTTTTTTTTTTTTTCCTCAGAAGACAAAAGCAATGACCATCAACAAAACTAAATCGTTGATGTTTTTTTTTCACTTAGGCAGGACTCTATTCCCTTCTAAGGGCACCCAAGAGCCATTAACAGTAATTTTAAATGAAATACACCCATACTAAGTCTAACTAATCAGCTCCTCAATTATACTGGCAGAAAGATGTATTCCAATTACCAAAGTACTTTCAAGTGAATTAAGACTCCTTTCTGTACCGGTTGTGGAGGTCACTCAATGTTCCCAAGAATCCCAGCATGTTTACATTAAAAAAGCACACCATGATCTTTGGCAAAGGCACTTGCTCTAGGCTAGTTCAGCTTTTGAGCTTGTTGCCATAAATACAATAGAAAAGCAGCCAACCGTTGCAAAAGAAGCCAAGAATATCTTACAATGCTTTCTTTCCGTATCAGCAATTAATCCAAATTGCACAGGAAAAGCTTTATAAATGTGAAATAAAATTTTAAAAGACAAAAAGTGCCAATACCTTATTTACCATATTTAATAAGTATAGTGTTGGTGCTAGAAAGGTAGGTAGGCTTTGAAGAAAGGAATCATGCCCAGTTCATGAGAAAATGTTCCCAAATTGGACCAGAACTGACTTTGCCGCCTGCTCAGTCTACACCTAAGCCATTTCCTCGGATCACTGGAATTTCTCCTCCATAGGAGCACAGGGAGCTATGGCTCCATGGGGGATACAGCAAGCACATCCGCAGACTCCCTCTCACATCCCGCTTCCCCTTGGCCGAGTGCTGCAAGGGCCCTGCACCCCCCCAGCTCCCTCTGGCTTCTGTTTTATACTGTAACTGTTCCACAAGTCAAATGCTCCCAAGCCCACGTTGTTGGCTGATCAAACAATAAAGCCTGCAGGCAAGGAGATCCACTTTTCCAAACAGACAAGAATCATGCACTGTAAAGTGCCTCAATGCAACCAAGCAACGAAGCCCCTCTTCACCCGTTCCGGTCAGAAACGCAGGTAGTGTCTCATCCCCTGGGAGCTGCCAATCCAGTGATAATTCTCCAACTCTGAGTTAGTTTAACAGGAATTTATGTCTTACATGAACATGCTCACTGAAATATTAAAATATAGTGAGCCAGGACATTTGTGTCCCAGAATATAGAGAAAAATCTTAATTATTCCATGATGCCAAGTAAAATGGCCCTAAGACACTTAGGGTTATGGGCAATGAGATCTATTTCAGGTCTTAGACTAGACACCAAACCAGTCTGTGTTCACTTCTGCAGATCAGAGGATCTGAAAGCCAAGGAGCCTACATCCCCATGGGAAAGGGCAGAAAGCTTTAACAGAAAACACAACCATTTTATTTCAAATTTTTAACATAAAAGCTGTGATGAGTTATAATTTTTGGTGAGCTATCAAAATGCACATATTCTTCATTTCCCCTTATGCTAACTCACTCTGCAGAGCTGAGCATCCATGGCAGCTTTTCCCACATGTGCTTCCGAGGTCCTCCACAGGAGCAGGGGTGAATCAAGGCTCAAGCACTCTCCCCGCCCCGAGCAGTCACCGTGCTGCCGACATGGGACCGGGCACAGGCTGAGATCTTCTCTCAACCTACCGAGGACAACAGAGTAATGGGGCAGGTAGACATCTGGTGCTCCCAATCGACTACGCTGCTGCCCTCTGGTTTATCTTCTTCCTGAATGTCCCTATGGTGCTGAGGAATGAGTGGTGACAGGGTCAGTCCCACATATTTCCTCTGGGTCACAGCTTAGATCATAATTGGAACACCCCACCTTGGGTGTAATTCAGTTATTAAGGGCTGATAGTTACAGCTTAGCTCTGAACCCCTTTATTGCAGCCCCTCAGGCTTTTCCAGCAGAGCTGATACAGCCCAAAGTGGCTTTGCTAACCCAATTGTGTCCCTCGGTCTCTGCAAAGGGAGCCATTCCTTCTCCCTGGCCCTGCACAGCGTGGGATGTGAGGCACAGGTCACCACAGGTGGCAGGTGACTTTTTGATTCCTGGAAGGAGACTCCATCTGGCTAAAATCTTCAAGCAGGGAGAGCTGTGAAGTGGAAGTTTCACTTAGGAGTAGCTGAGAAGCAACACAATGGAAGGACTGTTTTCTCCACCTGGTCCCTGTTGTCTTGTGTCTCCACCCAACTACTTTTTTTATTTCTGGCCACAGCATCTATGCTTTGTTTTCAGTTATATCTGATGTCTCCCTGAGCAGCTGCAGGTGCAGCACCTGGGCGAGAGACAGGCATGCCCTGGGTGAGGCAGTCAGCCTGGGGAGGCTCAGGCAAGCCCAGGGCTTGCTGGTAGGAGAGGTGACCAGCGGGAGCCAGGGCAGGCAACAGGACCCATCTGCCCTGCATCCGATGCAGGTTTTCTGCGCTATCCAAGCCTCACCACACAGCAAGCAGGGAAACATTTTATCAGCTAGCTGGTTTGATCTGCTTGTTTCAAAAAAGAAGTAGTTACTTTTAGTTAACATTGTAATAAAGCCTGATTGTTTCAGGGGTATAAAAGCCTCCTGGTTTTTTTGAGTCCCTTCAGGAGCAAGGTGAGGTAGGCCACTTCACAGCTCCCCTTGCTTCAGGCACAGCTGGCAAAACTCCCTCCTTAGGGTTAGAAAAGCTGCAGGTCCCTGAAGTGAAAAGCCTTGGAGAAACACCAAAAAGGAGACACAAGGAAACGCAGAACCCACCTCCACTCACGCTACTTCCCTCACAGTCAGTGCTGTTGGAATCAGGTCACCAACTCCCACTCCTGTGAGCTGTTGACCTGCTAATTTCAGCGGCAAAGATCTCATCGACGATGTTTTGATATACAAGGGTTGTGCTTCTTGTTACCTAACACGCAAAACTTAATTCTTTTTCCTCAAAAGCCACATCTTAGGAGACTTCCACATGGCCAGGAGAGCAGGTGACAAACTGTTATCTAGTATTCATTCATGCACACCCCCATTGCTTAAAGTTAAGAGCAACGACCTCTAGGCAAAGCATCCTCATGGGTGAAACTTTATTGAAAACTGCAGGTATATATGGAAGTAGCACAGAAGTGTTATTACTTGAAAAAGAGAAAAGGCAGAACCAGAGCACAAATTTCAAAATAATGAAGACATGAGTTTGTGTAGAAAGGCTTTTTATTTTGAAAAAAAAAGTTTTTTTAAATTTTCAAAATACAGTGTAAAGTACAACATAGAATTATGTCTGCAAGTCAGCTTACGCAGGTCAGGCCAGTTATTTACATGTAGGTATATACAGAGTGCAGATAATTATTGAAACCACACTACAAAATAAACAGAGAGCTCAGTAAGATAATTTAGTAGAACTTTATTAAATATATAGTTATTGATTGTATATACTTTCCTATTAAAATACCATATAGTATCTAAAGTAATCCTTATAAACTCTAATACCTCCATAATTGTCATAAATATGATTGAAAATGGAAACTATCCATGTGCCTGTTCAGCTGCTTTGCCCTTTGCTGTAACAGAAATTCTTGTAGTGCTGAAATCACGGTGCTGTCTTTAATGCCAGAACTTCAATGATAATTTCCAATAAAGCACTTGCAAAAAGCTCAGATGCAGACTAGCTTTCAGGCGAGACATCCAAGGGTTGAAGCACAGTTCCCTATACTTAGCATGGACAGTCCGATGCCTTATTAAATACTGCCACATACAGGACAAGAAAAACAATGCTATTATCTCCAGTAACTGAATTACAGCATTGAATTAGTAGCTGTTTGGATACCAAGCACCTTATTAAAACAAAACAAAGCCAACTCCCAAAGCCCATGCAAAATCTTATCCAAAACAGAAGACCTCCCAACGTGTGCTGTGTGCCTGATCAACAGCCTGACTTTGGCATGAGCACGACCTGGAAGGACTACAGCAACAGCAGCTGTCGGGTCTCTGTGACCACAAGGAACAAGACTGGACTTTGTCAACAGCTTGATCTCTGGTAATTGAATGATTCATACAAGGCACTCTACAGAGAGAAAGGATAATGCCAAGCTGCATCATATGTTACCCCATCAACAGCATATTCCTTTTACTTTCTGGGGGTTTCTGGCCAGCAAACCCTCCCTGTAAATTGACAAAGGTCTGTTTTTGACTTCACTAGAGCTTTGCGAGTTTCCATCAGTGGAGAAGATCCACCCCCATCCAGAAGATGTGCTCCCCTACTGGGATTTCTCTTCTTGGTGCTCAACCCAAAATTGCGCAAACTGCTGCCTTAGGAAAAGAAGTATGAAGAACACTATCCTTTTTCATTTCGTTATTTATTCTGATACAATCTTATTAAGTAGAAAACAGAGCAGTGGAGAAAAATAACAAAAAAAATCCAATTACTGCCATACAATGCCTTTTTTTTTGTTGTTCTAATTATTGTTCTGAACTGCTGAATTTTCCAACTTTTCCTCTCCTAACATGTCTTTCCTAAAGGCACATTATAATTCAATCCAATTACAGGCAAAGAATAGAGATTAGCACCAGAAAACATATACAAGGAAAATAAGTTACTATTACTAACATAGACTAACGCTGGTAGCAAACCTGTGCGTCATTTTTTTCCAGAATAAAAAAAAAATCTAACAGTGAACTTTATAGATTAGTTAGGGACATAAGTGAGAGCTATGCTTAATTTAAGAGTTTTGTTACATAGAACTCTAGATGCCAAAATATGGCATGGACATTTTAATACTGAACACATAGGAATTACACCAAAATATTTTTTTTTCATCTTTATCATCATTAATAAAAAGTGTGAATATAAAATATTAATATACTTTACATATTTATAATACAATATATCAGTCCTTCACACTATTAATTTGATTAATGTTGTGCTACAACATGTATCAAAAGCTTTAACAAAGTAAAAAGGTGGCTAATTACATATATTGTAGGTACAGACATTATTTCCACAAGACAAACAGCAATAACCATGTGTCATCTACCTTGATTTCCACAGTGCTATTGGGAAAAAAGAAAATGCTGCATCCTTTTAGGAAGCATAATAATAAAGCAATTGCGCAACCTTTGCCCACAGAGTGAATCTGACTTTCATAAAAAACACTAAATCGATACTATGAACTAATTTAGTTCAGCTTGCCTAATTTTCTAGTAAAGCACTATCAAGATTGTATCTTCATTTAAATGTTAGATGGATTTCTGATCCTTTCCAATTATCAGAAGGAATTTTTGGTCAAGCCTAAGAGTATCACCATTAGGCAAGCTTTGGTGCTGCTCTTTGCCTCATTTCAGTCTTTGAACATCTACTTACTTAAATTTCCAGTCCATTGTGCAGCTTCTGGTAGAGATAAACTCCCTCCTGCAAAGCCAGGGAAGAGCTAGGGCATCCACAACCCAGCAGTGAGATCTTACAGAAAGTGCTTGTCATGTACCGCAGAGGAGAAGAACAGAAAAAGCATAAAATATTTGAAAAAATGAAAAAAACTACTTATCCCACTAGGAGTGAGTGGTGAACAGTAATTAAGAATGGGCATAACTATTTTTCAGACAGAAATGGCATTTTAAAACTAAGTAACTCTAAAATTCTTTAAGTGACCATCATGGCTGGTTCAGAAGGGCCTGAAACAGTGCAGAGTCCTACAGAGGAAAACATTGATTTGTTTTGTGAGGAGAAGAATGAATGGGATCCAGTTTCTTATGAAGCTGCCTTCTGCAATTCAACCGTGTGTCTGATGTGAGATGCATGCATGGGAACAGACAGAACACCTCTCCTCCATAGGGGTTCCTCCAGGTCTTTCTACAGCCTTTCCCTCAGCACTTACAGACTCCACTTAATCTATAACTGAACTTTGCATTTTTACATTTTTTTGTAATGAAAATTTATGATCTCTGGAAACAGTGGTTGATGATAACTTATGAGCAATACCAAGATGTAGTGAAGGGGGGAAATTTGAAGGGCCATAGCTCAAGCAGAACTTAACTTGGCC
>VZTM01030372.1:18970-29318 GCA_013400555.1 Jacana jacana | reverse complement strand
TTTTTTTTTTTTTCCATTTTGAATGATTGAGAAGGCATCAAAACATTACTTTAATTCCAAGGTTAAGTGAGCTGGGCAAGTTTTCTGTTTTTCTTGGTGCATGCAATGCAATGTACCTGCTTTGCTGGTGACTTGGCAGGCTATTGGGTAGACTGGAAGGTTTCTTAGCTGAAACCTGTAATAGACTTACAAATCTCTGAATGCAGATAGGCCACCACGTAGAGGCAGAGACCTGCACCCAATTCTCATGGCTCATGAATAAAGCCATAAGACAGGTGGAAAACACGAGCTATTCTGAATAGCTAGAAGAAAGTTCAAAACTTCTATCAGAGCTTGAGAAGTCATCAAGGACACCACAAGCATGGTTACAACTGACAGCCTCAGATTCTGTGAGGACTACCGGGGAATATCTTGCAGATATGAGAAGACAGCCCAGTAGAATGAGACTGAAACAGAAATTGGGAAAGACAGAAAAAGATTTCAAAGTAGCTGGGTTTTATTTAAGACAAACCAAAATGAAAAATGGGTCATATTGTGCAAAAGAATCGATGAGATCATTTTGATCTTCATGTTAGATCTGAAACTGGAAGATGACTCATTGGTTATGACCAGACAAAGAGATTAAAGACATGGACTGGATAACATCTCATGAAATAACAAAATCGAGAGCATCCGTGCTGTCTGTTTCAGGGCTGTTCCATTTTGCCATGTAGTTTAGACAATGTGATTTAGGGTGAGTAAGTCACAGAAAGCGGTCTAAAACCTTCTCCTCCCCCCTTCATCTCCCCCCTTTATCTCCCCCCTTTTCTTTCTCTTCCCTTCGACGTCCCCATGAGATTACCCTTTTTGCTTGGTCATATGCTCTTGACATAATAGATGTCTCCTGGGCAATTCTATTTTCTCCTTGTGATGAGGTAATGGACAAAGTATGCTTGGAAGAACTGGGCTCCATGGAAGAGAAATATGCAGTTAAATTTAATAACATTAAAAAGAAAAAAAAAAAAAAAAAAGGCATAGCTATAATTTTTCAGAGAGTAAGGGATCAGCCCGGAGAAGGAAGGCAGGCAATTAGTGAATGTCCTTTTCAGTTCGTATCACTCCAGTGCAGTGAGTGTCTGGATTGGCACCGCACACCTGTGATCACCTCAATAGCCACTGGATGTCACTGATGATCCACACAAGCTCAGCTTAACCCTTCGAGCAATTCCTCATAATGCATGGAAGAGTCAGCAAAAAGGGTGCTCCTGTGACCTTGGGTATTTGAACTGTCTGCCATCAACATCTTCAACAACAGATAAATAAGAAAATCTCAAAAGAAATGGGGTTATGGTCAGCAGCAAGGCATAGAATGAGTTAAGGTGCTTCAAAGTACTGTTAGAATGTGAGGTGACGGCTAGTTATGACTCTCCTAAAAACATTATATCAAGTCTTCCTGTATATTCCAGTATGTAACCACCTGGGTGGAAGGACATGCCTCTAATTTTTGCCTGCCCTATTTTCACAGTCTGTGCAAGTTGGCTGGACATTTGGTGACTAATATTGAAACATTACAGCAATTCCAGGATCTTTCTGGAAGGACTGTGGAAATTCCTCCCCTTCCCTGGGGATTCTAAATTGCCTTCGTTGTTTGGTGAGAAATAAATCCTTGTCCAACATGTTCCTGCTGTCTGAAAGGTAAAATTCCTGATGTCTGACCGTTGGAGAGAAGTAGATAGCTGCCTACCATGGCAAGAAGAATAGTGGAACGAGAACAACACCAAATACAAAACATCTATATTCATCAAGAGGAGTTCTTTCTTCTTATAATTGACAAAGTCATGATAGTGGTGAACCAATTCTTTCCATCCTTTACTAGTGAGTATATTAAGAGGAGAGTGGTGAGAAGGGTACTTGTCTATTGTAGAAATGATGCTAAAAAGAAGCTTTTTCCATCTGTTAGTGCCATTGCATTCTATCTGGACTTAAATAACTTTCAGGGTTTTTTTTTCTTCATGACAAGATTTTCTGCATCTTCCAGCAACAACCATCCCCTTGACAAACCATGCATCAATTAGTTAGGGTTGGATCTTTTTTTCCTAACATTTCAACTTAATACTTTGCTTGTTGTCTGATGCCAATGTCTCCTTTTGTTCGTGGATGGTGTAGAGATAGTGATCGGAGCTTTTAAAGACTCCTTTACAGATAGAATAAGACACATCACAATGAGCTCCTCTCACTTGATACAGTTTTAGATAACTCATTAGCTGTATGCTGTGAAGCCAATTGAGTCTTTAAAGGAAACCATAGTATTCTTTTCAGTTAAAAGAGTACTTAGCTGCCCTGTTGCAACTGAAAAATGATGTAAAATGATACAAGCTGATAGCAATTTGTCTGGATAAGCAGCTCAGAAGCTAACAGATAATGGCGTGGGAAACGGAAAGTTGGTTGGGAGGCAAATAAAAATTATGTTGTTTTGAATCTTAGCTTTTTCACGCTGTATTTCTGAATCAGCTCCATCATCTTGTCTCTGACTTTAGACAACAGCCATGGAAAGAGATAAACCAACCTCCAGCCCGTGCTCCAGTAAAAGGAATAAAATGGAGTCTGTGAAGCACGTTTCAGCCCA
This sequence comes from Jacana jacana, assembly GCA_013400555.1. Taxonomy (NCBI): domain Eukaryota; kingdom Metazoa; phylum Chordata; class Aves; order Charadriiformes; family Jacanidae; genus Jacana; species Jacana jacana. The sequence continues at coordinate 26,713 of VZTM01030372.1, read as the reverse complement.
CATTGAAGTGGAGTATTCTGGCCTCTGGGGAGATAAATTATTCCTCAAAGTACATGATTCAACAATATTAACATTAATCAAAAAACTAAATTCCTACTACTGATTATAAAAGTAGCTTGCCTTTCAAAAAACACCCCAGCCTTCAGGACTCCTTGCAGGTGCTCTCCCTGCCATGTCTTCTGCCAAATAACTACACGCAGTCTGATGAGAAATGAAACCTCCATCTATCACAGGATGAATAATTGAATTGTTTGTTCATGAGTGAAATAGCGTGGAGTCCCCTGTTTTGAGAGGGCTTTCATTTGTCAGGTCTTGCATCTAAATACCATTTTCCCCACCAAGTGCTGTAAAAACTGATGTAGGTTGAGTGGGACCTGAAAATGATGGGAGATACTCTCACCTCCCCAGGTCTTTTGAGTTAGCTGCCTCAGCTGGCTGTTTTCCTTCACAGGAGAAAGAAGGGCTCTCCTAGAGGAGGTTCAGAGATTTGTAAATCTATGTTGCTCTATGAAGTGCTGCAGAACTGTTAGGGTATTCAAAAAGTTCATGGTCTTCTCCTGGTATCTACCCTCCATGTTTCACGTTGGGTTTTGATTCAGAGGGTTTTGCTTCACACCTGTTGAGGGGTTATGGTGTAAGAGAGAACTTCGTAGAGTGGGGCTGATGGTTGGACTCCATGATCCCAAGGGTCTCTTCCAACCAAAATGATTCTAGGATTCTATGATCCTCTAGGTTTTGGTCCCACTGTCTGAATGTCCATTAGCACCTAGAGTAACAATGTGTTTATTCTTAGGTATGTCCCAAAGGTTGACTTCCTCTAATGGGAATCAAAGTCACATTCTGAGAGGCAGCTCCAGGATGCAAAACAAAGCAGAGAAAATGAAGATTTTTCTGGTCACTTAATGATGTGCTCCTACACAAAAAGAACTACCATGTTAAGGTCAGGGTAAGGGTAAATAACCCTCTAAAGAGTTTGTCCAGTCAGAGCAGCTGATATATTTCTATTTTAAAGTTTTATATCTCTATTTTAGTTTACCAAAGATAAAGATTGCTGTATATATTTAAATACAGTTTGGAAGACATATTCTGTCTTGCTTACTTCATTTGATTTCTTTTCAAATTCAGTAGCTAGCTCCACAGATAAAGGAGTTAAGATCTCATTTACTTCCTGACACCGACTCATTTAATGATGGCAGGTAAGAAATTTAGAAGAGCAGAAACTGGAAATGAGAATTTTATTTTGTCTTCCAGGAAGCAATCCAAGAAGGCAAATCCTTTTCCCCTGTACCCTGCTTTGTAGGCTTTGATGTTGCCAGATACAGCCAAACCCACGACATTATACTGAAAAGCAAACAGGATTTTGAAAAACTGTGAAAGAGATTCCTATACACGCTTAAAGAAAACAAAAACAAGAACAAACCAACCTCAGCTTCTGAAAGGAAACAGAAATTCTTCATCATTTTCTCCCAGAGCAAATATTTATAGATTAACTGCCAATGTGTGTGTGTCAAGAGATTACTATACATATGTGAAAAAGAATATGAATAGAGAAAATGAAACTACAGAAATAGAATGAGCACTTACAAACTGTGGTGACAGATTTATTAAACTGAGACCAGAGAAAGAAAAATGAGTCAGAGTACATTTAAAAACATCTGTGCGATTGGTGATTCTTTTCAGGGGCTGTTTAGGACAGAATCGACAATGTGCAAAACCAGAAAGTGTAAATGCAGCAGGAAAGGTAACTTGGGACTTGCTTTCTCAGGGAGGTCTTTCTGCAGACAGTGGTGCTTGTGCTGTGCTCCCAGATGCCCAGACCAACAGAGAGACCAATTGTGTGTTCTTCCAAACTGCATGAAAATACTGTGAGGGTGGTGAGAGCCTGGCCCAGGTTGCCCAGAGCAGCTGTGGCTGCCCCATCCCTGGAGGGGTTCAAGGCCAGGTTGGAGGGGGATTTGAGCACCCTGGTCTGGTGGGAGGTGCCCCTACACAGGGCAGGGGGTGGGAACTGGGTGAGGTTTGAGGTCCCTTCCAACTCTAACCATTCTCTGATTCTGAATGATACCATGATATCATTCTGATGATACCATGAAAATTATTCGAAAGCATCTCCTTCACACCAGGGTAGCCTGTGCAGTGATTTTCTTTAGGGATGAGGTCTGAGTCTTCTTAGGCAGTAGAATAGCCTGAATTTATTACTCCCTGAGTTCACAGGGCATTCTTTGAGCTACCCCATATCAGGCTCCACTGCCACCAGCTTGTGAGAAGGAAGGATAACTTGTTCTAGGCTTCAGTACTAACCTCTAGATGATGAAAGGCTACATAGCCAGTGCTTGCAATGAAGGAAACAAGCCCCAGAGATGAGCCAGGTTTAAGAAATACCCTTTCAGCTGAGTTTCCTTCTTTTAGCTTCTGTCTCTCTACACAGCCACGTTGGTTGTTTTGGATGTAATTTTGAGGGGTCTACCTCCCTCCACATGACATCTGGGGGACCCAAGTGTCCAAACCGGTGCAGTGAGTGCTACTACTAGTGGTCAACCACCTTACCTGCTGTCTAGAATTACTATGTTACATTAACTGTAGAAACTAAGGGCTTAACAGTAGATTATTTGGAAAAGAAAATGCCTTTTCCTGTCAGTTCAGCTTTTGGCTATACTCATATTTGAAGCCTGCTGTTCAAAATGCAGCTTTTTATAGAGCACTTAATTTTGCTTGTAATGAACTCCACTAGAGTTAACAGTGGGGTTTGCATCCAATATATTAGGAGTCAAAAGCTCAGAATTTGCACAAGTTATCTGCTGTGATTTCAGTAGTAAAATTTCTGCTGATTTTGCCTATTGCAGAACCAGGAGACCACTGAGCCCCTCTGAAAATCTCACCCCAAGGGTGGGAGAAGGTTCTGCAGCCTTTAATACCGGATGGTGCACTGGTGGATCATCCAGCAGTAGAAATTTGAGTCAGTAGAGGAGTAAGCTCCCAGTTATTTTGTCAGATTGATCAAAGGATGTGAACACAGAGTATGCCATTTTCATACTTCTTTTTTATCAAGTTTATGCTTGTTGTGGGATGGCTTGTGATCCAGAAAAATGCCTGCTGGTATGTGCCCAAATGTTTTGAACAAATACAAGATGACAAAGTGAGTTTATACTCAGAGAGCTGACAAAGTGCAGGGAGAAGCATGTTCTGTCACGTGGCTGCAGGATGTCTGATCTCTTATCGGCTACCTTAAAGATGAGTTGGCTACTTCATTGAATCGCAGTCCAAGTCTCTCAGGCTTTGCTGACACGATGTTCAGTAGGTGACTACGATAAAAGACCAAGCTTTGTTGAGGGAGGAGGTTCTGCCCCTCTGCTCTTGGGAGACCTCCCTGAAATACTGCCTCTAGCTCTGGGACCACCAATATAGGAAGGACATGGACACATTGGAACAGGGCCAGAGGAGGCCACCTGAGGTGCTGGGAGGGCTGGAGCCCCTCTGCTGCAGCGACAAGGTGAGAGAGTTGGTGGGGTTTCAGCCTGGAGAAGAGAAGGATCCAGGGAGACCTTTGTGCCCCTTCCAGTCCCTAAAGGGACTCAGGAAAGCTAGGGAGGGACTCTAGGTCAGGGAGGGGAGCCATAGGATGAGGAGGAAGGGGTTTACACNGGTATGTGCCCAAATGTTTTGAACAAATACAAGATGACAAAGTGAGTTTATACTCAGAGAGCTGACAAAGTGCAGGGAGAAGCGTGTTCTGTCACGTGGCTGCAGGATGTCTGCTCTCTTATCGGCTACCTTAAAGATGAGTTGGCTACTTCATTGAATCGCAGTCCAAGTCTCTCAGGCTTTGCTGACACGATGTTCAGTAGGTGACTACGATAAAAGACCAAGCTTTGTTGAGGGAGGAGGTTCTGCCCCTTTGCTCTTGGGAGACCTCCCTGAAATACTGCCTCTAGCTCTGGGACCACCAATATAGGAAGGACATGGACACATTGGAACAGGGCCAGAGGAGGCCACCTGAGGTGCTGGGAGGGCTGGAGCCCCTCTGCTGCAGGGACAAGGTGAGAGAGTTGGTGGGGTTTCAGCCTGGAGAAGAGAAGGATCCAGGGAGACCTTTGTGCCCCTTCCAGTCCCTAAAGGGACTCAGGAAAGCTAGGGAGGGACTCTAGGTCAGGGAGGGGAGCCATAGGATGAGGAGGAAGGGGTTTACACTGAAAGAGGGGAGATTGAGATGAGAAATTCTTTCCAGTGGAAGGCAGTGAGACACTGGCCCAGGCTCTACATTTTCTACTAAGTTTTATATGTGTTTCTTTTTTTACCTTACAACTTTTACACCAAACATTTATACACTTTTATACCTTCTACTCTCTTTTTAGACTTCTTCCAAGAGTAATAATCCTAGAAATTACTAATTTTCTTGATGATTTTTGTTTCTTGAAAACTCTTGCTCCCTTCATATTTGCGACTTTTCACATTTTGTTCACTGCTGCACTTGATTCATACCAGGACAGGGCAGCTAGGCTTCTCTTACTTCTTTTATATTTACAAAATACTCTCCAGGTAAAGTATTATGCAAGGAAATCTTAGCCACATGTATGTTTTAATAATAAATAAACTCAATTCAGAACCCAGGGAAAGTGCAGGAAAGATGCCAAGCTGACAGCCCTTCAGACCCCAGCCCTGCCTTTATTTACAGGATAACAACAGCCATGGAAACTTCCTCCCCTCTAATTCCTTGAAAACCATGTCTTATCCTAGACTCGGGGTAACCTCCCCCAAATTCATCAATTATTTGGCATCTCAGTTGGGTTTGCAACAGAGTTGTTGCTACTGGTGGTGTTATTTAATGTGGAAACTCCTGCTCCAGCGACTTGACTGAGACCATCAACTTGTTGGCATCCTACCCCTGTATTTTTTGTTAGTTTGCGTGCATCATGATTCTGCTCATGAGTCAAAAGTGAAATGCGTGGGTCCTGTAGTGGCTTTAACTCTGTGAATGCTGTGCTGTAAATAACAGGCTGGCAATAAAATTATCATGGCAGAAAATATCACAGGCTGGGTAAAACACTAAGGTAGGAAATATTATCATGGAACGGCATTTCACTGCTGAAACAAAAACTCTGAGCGTCTGTCATGCTCAGTAAAGGAGTTGATATCCAAACTTATCTTAAATTTTCAGACTTCAGGAATATACCCACACCTTCCGTAATCACAACAGAATAATAATATAATAAATCAGCTTTATGAGTCCTGTCTCTATTAAATCATGTGAATAGTAATTAAATTGTGCAATGAAGGAGCCACTGAATTCAATTTCAGCAAAAAATCATCTTCCCGTCCTCTTTCAGGGAAAAGATTAGGTTTAGAGGTGAGAATTAAATGGAGTGAGATAAAAAGGAAGGGTGTTCCTCACACTGCTTTTCAACTGCGTTTTTCACTGTCTGGCACAGAAGGATATTTACAGCACCAAAGGCAGGCTGTGTATGGGGAACTGAAAATCAGTGTTTGCAATCTAGAACTTGAAAAAAAAATAATTAAAAAAAAAGAAATCTAAGCTCTGGTAATGAGTTGTAGGGTAGTGACAGCCATGACAGGTGATTATTGGAGTTATCCAGGTGGGTCAACACTGGCTGAGCCACTCACGTTTAGGAGGAGGCACTCTCCTTCCACCCAGCCTGTCCCTTTATCCTTATTAGACACGTTTCTTCCACCTCAGCTCCCAGCCTGCTCGAGAGGTGTGTAAGTCACATGAAAGTGCTGCCAAGTAGAGGCTAATTGGTGCCCCAACTGGCAACCTCAGCAGACAGGTCAAGGAAGGAAACCGAAATACTTTCCAGGTCAGCCCAAAGGCACTTTGGGGCCAAGGTAGAAAGCTCGAAGGGTTCCCACCTGTGTTTACATCTTTCCCAACACAGTCAGGCCAATGTTTTAATGAGCACCAATTATTCCCTCCTGAATAATTTTTTTTAATGAAGAGCACCACATTTCCTCCCCACTGGAGCTGTGGATGTCACTGAAACTGGGTTCTTTTGCTCAGATGTGTGCAGATACAAATATCCACTGCTGTATCCTGTGTTCAGCATTATGTCAAAAAGTAGCCCTTTCTAGGAATAAAAAATAAACTTAACTCTAAAAAGTGTTTGTCAGCAAACCTGAGCCTGGGTGGGCGTTTGATCCTGCTACCTGGGAAAGTCTGAAAAGGCGGAATCTTAATTCTTCGGAGGTGGCGTTTCAATTCCAAGTACGATTATTTTCTCACAAGCAGACATTTCAAATGACTGTTGCCTAAGGACTTTTGTTTCATTTGGTGGCTATATGTTTGTGATTGTTTTATTGCCACTTCTTCACCTGTACCGACATGATTAGCTCATTCCAGCACGGGGACACTGAGCAGAAGTCTGACCTGTTGTTCATTGGAAAGCAGGGATTTCCTCTCATCCGAAGACAACAAACGATGGTTCTCTTGACCTCCTGCCAGAGGTCTGTGTGTCAGTTTGCATTTGCTTCTGAAATGAGGCTTACTCATTTTTCAGCCTGACTTCTGACATTCCTAGTGGTTTGTATAAACAATAGAGAATAACTGCTTACATAAGGAATGATTTTCATACCTCGTCCTCCTGACTCAGTTTCATTAAAGTGACTTTAGAAAAAATGAAGTCTCAAGTGTTCTTTCATGGAGCTCTAGCACAAAAGCCATTTATTCTGGGTTGGAATTTTGTGTGTTTGAGTGCTTTTTGGCTTTTTTTCCCACACTATATTTTTTTGTTGCTGGTTCCTTTTTTTTTTCCAATATTACAATGGTTTGACACCAAACGACCCCTCCTGAATCAGTGTATTGCATCTGGCTGAGATGGAGTTAATTTTCCCCACAGCAGCTCTCCTAACTTTGTGCTGTGTATTGGCAGCCATGAAGGGGTTGGTGACCCCCCAGTGNATGCTGATGGGAAGTAGAGAATAAATTTTTTTCTTTTCCTTTCCTTCTATGTGCAGCCTTTGCTTTTACTTTACTAATCTGCCTTTATCTAACTTGACCCATGGGGTTTTTTCCATCTTACTATTATCTCTGTTGTCCTGCTGAGGAAAGGAGTGACAGAGAGGCTTTGTGGGGATCTGGTGTCCCGCCGAGGGGAACNGCTTACATAAGGAATGATTTTCATACCTCGTCCTCCTGACTCAGTTTCATTAAAGTGACTTTAGAAAAAATGAAGTCTCAAGTGTTCTTTCATGGAGCTCTAGCACAAAAGCCATTTATTCTGGGTTGGAATTTTGTGTGTTTGAGTGCTTTTTGGCTTTTTTTCCCACACTATATTTTTTTGTTGCTGGTTCCTTTTTTTTTTCCAATATTACAATGGTTTGACACCAAACGACCCCTCCTGAATCAGTGTATTGCATCTGGCTGAGATGGAGTTAATTTTCCCCACAGCAGCTCTCCTAACTTTGTGCTGTGTATTGGCAGCCATGAAGGGGTTGGTGACCCCCCAGTGCTTTGGCTGCTGCTGTGCAGTGCTCCACAGCATCGGGGCTGTCTCCCCAACATTCCCCTACTCACCAGTAGGGCTGAGGGTGGGCTAGATGGTGGGAGGGGACGTAGCCAGGACAGATCACCCAAACTGACCAAAGACATATTCTATACCATATGACGGCTGCTCAGCAATAAAAGTTAGAAGGAAGAGCTGCAGGGGGGGGAGAGAGGGGGAGAATTTTTCATTAATATGTTTGTTTTCCAGAGCAACCAGTATATATACTGAAGTTCTGCCTCCTGGGAAG
>VZTM01030372.1:254-18799 GCA_013400555.1 Jacana jacana | reverse complement strand
TCTGTTGTCCTGCTGAGGAAAGGAGTGACAGAGAGGCTTGGTGGGCATCTGGTGTCCAGCCGAGGTCAACCCACCACAATCCCACCACACTTCACCATGGTCTTCACCACCACCACAGGCTCACAGGGAAATCATGATCTGGCACCTGGGACACCTCCTCCCCTTCCTTCTTCGCTGACCTTGAGGTCTGCAGAGTTGTTCCTTTCATTCCTCTCTTTGTTTCTCTCACTCCTCTCTTCTGACTGCTGCCACACAGGGCTTTTCCCCCTTCTTAATCGTTGTCCTAGAGGTGCCACTACTCTTGCTGATAGGCTTGGCCTTCACAGGGGTTTGCATACAGGTCCCAGTTCATTCTTTTTGAAGTGTGTTAATGGGAAGCTTCCTAGTTTGAGTTAAAAATGCTAAAGAACATGAGTGCTTGTACAGTAAAAGAGCAGTGAAAAGCACTGTTTGGACATATTTCTGTGGATACTTCATTATTGCCATTTATGAGGGAGAGGTACAGAATTACTCCAGATATCAGCCTCAGAATACTCTTGCTTCTAAGACAGTGGCTCTGAATTAAAGGGTTACCACCTCAGCTAGCACATATGAGAAGATGACTCCAATCCAAACTCAGCTGCAGAGGTGAAGTTCCCAACTGGAAGTGGGTCATGAGCTGAGGATGTGAAGCAAGAGGAAGATTGCATTAGGAAAGGACACGGAACCTTCGCACTGTTACAGGAGAAAAAAAAGCACCCAATTTTATTTTGGTACCTACAAACACTTTTGGACATCACTACATTTTTTTACCATACAGTGGAACATGGTCTGAAATGAAGATTTGTCTTAGTTGCTTCCTCTTTTTTTTTTCTTCTTTTTTTTCCCAGGGCTAGAGTGCAGAGCTCCCCTACTCACTGATGGCACTGCAGCTTTATTTAACTGAAAAGCATACCACAAATTTGTGATCCAAGAGTTAAAGTTGCCCTCTTAGATCAATAGATATTTGCTTTAAGAGAGCGTTGAACTTAATGTGTGCTTTTAGCAGAAGATAGCATTGTGTGACTGCATGATTGTGGAGGCTTCCTTCATTCAAGATTAGACAGTCTGGATAGTTCCACTTCTTCCTATTCAAAGCTGCTGAACCAAAACCACTTTATTCGATAGTCTTTTCCTGAGATGGGCAATTTCTTGTTTGTCACTTGAACCATCTGTATGGGTGTCCTTAAGGAAACTGCGCTTATCAGAAATGCTGCTATGCACCACAGGTTCCAAAAGTACTTTGACCACCTTCAAATCACAACAGCAAAAGAGGAGTACAACAAGAAGTTTAATAATAATGACTCCTCCAAAGTGAAGAGTTGATATAGTCATTGGTTCCTTACCAATACTCTATAGTGATATTTTTGAAGGTCTTATATTAGTGTCTACCATGAAAGTACAACTGTCATGAAGTAGACTGTGTCATTACCCCATAAAAGTTCTATAAATAAAACTATTATATACAAGTACAGAATGGATGAAAATTGTATCTCTTCAGTATAGCTTCCTCTGCTATTGGTAAAATTGCAAGCCCTTTGGGTACAATTTAATCCTGAAATTACTTTCTTGGAAAAGATAAAAAAAAAAAAGAAAGAGGAATTTTTAATGTTTGGAGTCACCGCTAATCTATTTTTGTTGGAAATCTTTTTGATGCCTTTTTGTTTTACAAATAACCAATGCACTCTAACTTGTAAGATGTGTTAGTAAAAAGAGGAAATTTGAGGTTTAAGCTTTTAGTTTAATATTTGCAGTTTCCAGTTTTGCCTAATGTTTGGGGTTTTTTTTGTTTGGGTTTTTATATTTTTTTTTTCAAAACTAGAGAAAAAAAGGTCATATTTGGTATAATCAAGGTGGTAGAGCAATGCAAATATTCAGTGTGCTTCACATCAGGGCTCTAATAAGGGTCCATTTTAGTTCCAATAAGGGCAAGGAATTAGAATGAATCTTTCTTTCTTCCCACCGCTTCAGTAATACAGGGTAAAGCTCTTTCTCTGTTTCCTCTGGTTCCAGATTTCCAGCTTTTCACTTAAAATGTATGGCCAAGGGAGAAAGAGAAAAGAACGGATTGTTAACCATGGTAATTATGGGACTCATTCATTCCTGATTACTTCAGTCCTGTCTCTCATTTATCCCGAGTGTTGGGCACAGTGTTCCTCATCACTTGTCTTTCAGGAAGGGATGTAAAGTATGTCTCAATCTCTGCTTTGTTGTGTGGGCTTCCCTGCTGCTCCTTTCTGGTTTAGCACTTCCTTTGAACATGCCAATTTTCCACCTCCAGTTTAGGGTGGGTGAGTGACAAAACAGAAGTGCTTTATTTACTCGACACCTTTGTTATTCTTCTGCTTCGAACCTTCTAATTCCTCCTTCACTGAGAAGAAACAATACATTTGACAAGTCGCATAATACAAATAAGAAGTAGTGAATGATGAATGGCAAATGGAGGTAGCACTTTGTTGTCATTTACCTTAAGGTCTCTTTTCAGCGCTCTGGCATTACAAAAGGATCTCAGAGAAAGCACCTATTTTGAGACTCCTTTCAGCTGACAGATGGGTGGAAAGGAACTCATTAAAAATAAGTGTAAACAATAGTAAACACACAAATAACCTCAAAAGAAAAATCATTCAAACCATTTACAATTATGTATGAGTAATATCTGGGTGATGAGCTCAGTTTTGGAAAACAGATTAAACAATTGTATTACATGTCACATTTGTCACTAGTAATTTCTCTGACGCTTACAAAATGATCTAATTTAAGACAAAGTTTGAAGGCAAAAAAGACCAGACATTGTGAAATGAATGAAGCTGCACATCTTTTGGAGTTGGCACTTCTATAATTACTATGGACACTGATATCTGTGAAGTGCTTTGATGGAAACTGTGCACACAGAAAAAGAGACAATCTGTTACATCCTTTCTACTGACTCGGAGGTCAGAGACCATGATGTGCCAAGTTTCTGTTTAGTCAGAGATAGTGAATCATAGAAGACGGTTTGTGTTGGAAGGGACCTTAAAGATCATTTACTTCCAACCCCCTGCCCTGGGCAGGGACACCTCCCGTCAGACCAGGTTACTCAAAGCCCCATCCAGCCTGGCCTTGAAGCCCTCCAGGGATGGGGCAGCCTCAGCTTCTCTGGCCACCTGGGCCAGGCTCTCACCACCCTCATGGGAAACAATTTCTTCCCAAGATCTCATCTGAATCTCCCTCTTCTAAACCTGTTCCACCTTGTCCTTTCACTCCCTTCTCTGACCCAGAGTCCCTCCACATCAGCTTTCCCGGAGCCCCTGTAGGGGCTGGAAGGGGCCCTAAGGCCTCCCCAGAGATTTTTCTTCTCCAGGCTGAACACCCCCAACTTTCTCAGCGTGTTCTCACAGCAGAGGGGCTCCAGCCCTCATAACATCTCCTTGGCCTCCGCTGAACTCACTCCAACAGGTTAACCTGGTTTAGTGGAAGGTGTCCCTGCCCAGGGCAGGGCGTTTGGACAAGATGGTTTTTAAAGTCTCTTCCAACCTAAACTATTCTATAGTTCCATGTCCTGTGGGACAATGTAATTTTCATCCACTTCAATCTGCATTTTCATTAGTACATTGGGTAGAAAAGGAGTGAGATCCTCACCTTTGTCCTGTCAGAGCAGGGTAACCCAACTTTTGTCTCTGCTCAACAGAGCAGAAGGAGGAGGAAGGAGTAGAGTTGAGTGCAGGAAGGGCACAGCTGTGGACTGGTGGTAGGAAGGGAGTAAATCATCTCGCATCCCATCACCCAGTCAGCAGGACTGTCTGGCCACCTGACTGATACATACAGAAATGCCCATGGCAAATGAAATCTCTTTGCAGCTTCTGTCAGGAAGCAACAGGGAGTATCCAAGGGAGACATTTATTGGGAGCTAGAATTGGAAACGGAAAACAAGCGATGCCCTTTTCTCCTGGCTTTAATAGAACAGAAATGACAGCTCTAATATTCCCTAACCCAGAGTAACAAGTTTGAATTAGTTTCCGTTTTTAAATGCAAACACTCAAAACACTTCACCTCATCAGTCATATTCCATCCTGGTGACCACGTTGGCAGTTAGCTCAGAGGTGGAAATAAGGGAGATATATTGCTGCATAAAGCTCAGTTACAACTGTAAAGGTTGAATTCCACTTTTTAAGTGGAATCTATCCATTAATAACTCAGATCAGGTTTTCTCCTAAAGCCAAAACAATGAATTCTATTGAAAGAATATTTGTGTGTGTGTGTGTGTGTCATACTTTTATTTCCAAAAAGCATATTATTCAAAATCGCTGTTATAACACACACGTCATTACCAGTTCTGGAAAAGATAATGAGCCTCCATCAAGCCATATGGAGCAGATACTCATGCAAACAGAGTCACCCTCTCCTCCAGGCTCAGAAGACACCAGAGGACGGAGGAAAGTCTCCACTCTCACTTGAAGAATCCACCATGGGACTGTGTCACCGATGAGGGGCACTGAATGACAAAACCACCACCCTGTTGTGATGACCCAAAGGTTTTTAATGAATCCTGTAGTAGTAGGAGTGGTGACCCTTGAATAGCTGTATTTCCTCACACATTCCTTAGATCTAAGTAGAATAATAACTAGCATAAGAACATAACAGCGTTATGAGATGTTTCAGATGCTTTATCTTTCAGTTCACTTTTTGTGTTTTCTGGATGAAGTTGTGAAGGAAAATGGAAATAAGAGTTCTGGTTGAGCAGTTTAATTACTTTTTAGACGAGTCCCCTGTAGTGATAACACTCCAGCTTCTTCGTGTCTTTGACACGAGAGTCGTCTGGGGACTGGAGGCGGCTGAGGGAGGGGGGAGGAAAATGAATCTTCCCAAGTAATCCTAAACACAGCAAAGAACTGCAATGTGCTCTCTTCCCCAGTTTGTGTCACAGAGAACTCGCCTTTGTTTGGGGAGTGAAACATGCCGATTCAAATTGGTACTTATCGTCTCTCTTGGCAAGTTAAACATCATCAGTGGTAATGTTTTTAATTGGAACTGATTCACACGGTGCCAGCAGAGTTCCTGTGGAACTCAGTTTTGCACAAGGGAGCGAGAGGGATGAGCTCAATGAAACAGGGAACAAACCAATTACGGAGGTCAAATCGAACAATAAACCCATTTTAAATTAAATTCTTCTGAGTTAAAACATTTGGCGCTCAGACCCTGTTAGGACAACATGTTCTGCTGCTTATTACATTTACCAGCTGCTGGGCAGTGCCAGGGATACTGCTGTGGACTTCTCTTCTGACCCAACTCTCGTGGTCTCAAAGATTGACTGCTAGCGGAGCCGTATTGTCCTAATCTCCCAAGTCAGACATGACTAAATTAGTTCCTCACTACTTTTAGAAAGTTCTCTTTACTTTGTTTTGTAGTGCTGTGAAGCAGAAACATCAAAACTATTGCTTAAAAAAAAGAAAGAAATCAAACGAGACCTGCAGCTGAGGCAAGGACAAATTATTTCAAATAGGCAAGGGATTGTTTGAGTCTGTATTTCTGTTTTGAAATCTCAGTCCTTTTTTGCTTTAGATCTTGACATGCAGCCACAATATTTTCCAAAGGATTTGAACAGCCGCACAGTTCCGCACACAGCCTGCGTGTGTGCACACATCAGCCCCCCAGTGGTGGTTTTCAGTTGGATATTTCATTCTTTGTACTTGTGGGTTTGAGTGCGAATTAAAACAAACTCTTATTTTCTGCTTTGTTTTCAAAAGCTTGCCTGCAGCTTTCCTTGGCTTTTGTCTTCTCCTTTAATCATTCGAGCAATGGGACATGAAAAGAAGAAAAGAAAGATCAAGAAAATGATAGAAGGTTTGGAAAGTAAGATCTGTGAGGGGAGAAAAAGGTTAATAAGATAAGTGGGATGTTCAATCTAAAGAAAAGAAGACTTAGGAAAAAGCATGATAGCTCTCTACAGATATGTAAAAGGACAAGGGAAATTATTCTCATTAGTCACCCAAGACAGAGTAATATGCTCGAGCTCTTGCAAGGAAAATGTAGGTTAAATATTATTAAATACTTTGAAACTATAAAAACAGATAGACAATGAAACAAACTGCTGGAAAATGTTGGGGAGTCACTGTCTCCAGAGCTATTCAAGGGGAATTAGCTACTTGGCTATTGGAGACAGTTTTGGACCAAAAATATTTAAAGAAGTAACACGACACAGGGGGGATGAAGTGGAGAGATGACCCAGCAAAGGTCTTTTCAGGCTCAAACGAATCTGGGGACGAAAGACAAGGTTTGAAGGAATGTTAAACACAGTAAGACACAAAGAAGACTGCATATAAAGTGGCAAAAAAGAGACAAACGGAGAGACGGCTTTAAAAAGGTTATACCTTCATTTAATAGCAAAAGAAATGCAAAGATTAAGTTCTAAAAAAGTAAAAGAAATACCTCATCACGACCATTAGGCCTAAATCTTGCCAACAGCTTTGAATAATTGCAAATATACCTATCTGGGTAATCTTTTTTGCACTCAGTTGTCTACAAAAGCAAGCACAAGCAGACTTATTGTAATCCAGAGCCGGTATAACCTTGCTTCTCCCTGTTTTGATATATGCTCCAGGCAGAGCCTTGTTGATGGAGGGCTAGAGTCTTACTCTATTATTATAAGAGGTACTGTGATTATTGTCCAAAACCCAAAATGAAATATTTTCAAGGAATTCAAGGCTTCTTCATATTGAGCCATAACTTGTTCTCCATATAGTAATATTAATTTCAGCAGCGCCACTTGAAACTGAAGATTCCGTGCATTATGAGGAAGAATGGTGCAATCTGGCCTCCTATCATGTGTAATAACTATAACTATTTATTAAGGATGAGGATCATTTATGACTTCATATTTCCCATTCCACTGAGAGAAAAGATTAACATACATTTCCTGTACACTTTGGCTTGATAATGCAGGTCCACAGTCAAAATACATTATGAATAGTGACATTCGTCCCATGAGAAATACCAAATAAGGGCACATTTTTTGCACCTTATCGGGAGTGTAACAGTGGGATTTTAAACTGAAAAAGGGGAGATGGAGATGAGATCTGGGGAAGAACTTCTTTGGTGTGAGGGTGGTGAGACACTGGCCCAGGTTGCCCAGAGAAGCTGTGGTTGCCCCTTCCCTGGCGGGGTTCAAGGCCAGGTTGGAGGGTGCTTGGAGCCACCTGGTCTGGTGGGAGATGTCCCTGCCCAGGGCAAGGTGATTGGACCTAGATGACCTTTAAAGACCATTCCAACACAAACCATTCTGTGATTTGATGATATAGGTAGAAAACATCAATAGGGCCATATCTGGGGGACACAATCAACCTTTCTGCACCCCACTTTCCTGCTGCTCGGGATGAAGGGTGAGAGATGCAATGTACCTGGCATTGTATCACCACAGCTCAGAAGGACATGATTTTCCTCAGGGTATGTATTCACAGAAGTAGCCCAGCTTTGCAGGCATCTTGTCTAGTGACTGCACTGCATGCCAAGCTTTACAGAATCTCAGAATCGGCTTCTTCTCTGTTGCTTCCAAGATTTGTAGGTGTCTTACAATTTCAGACAAAAATAAAACTGAAGGCTTTTCAAAGAGTCTGAAGACAAAATTAAGCACCTATTAGAAAAGTCAGATTTTTATCTCATCTAAGATTGTGGTGCAGGAAGTTAACCAGCATTTATGAGAATGTTGGCTGTTATCTCTTGGGCATGAGAGGTTTTTTTGTCCTTCCTCTCTGATGTGGCTTTTGTTCAGATTTCACAAAATCAAATTTCAATACTCTAAGATTATTGAAATTAGATTTTCCTGCAACAAGGTCATTGATGCAGTACTATTAGTTGATACCCAATGGAGATAATTCATTAATTTCTATCAAGTATTTCTTATTATTAATATAGGTAATTAATCTTTTTTTTTTTCTACATAAACAAAATTGAAATATTTAATGTACTTTATACCTTTGAAATTTAATCTTGGAAAAAACTACAACCAATTCCCACTTCCCGCTAAAGTAATGAAAATAAGACTTGAAGAGGACCCTGTCAGGAGGCCAGGTTGGCATTCTTTTCAGCCAAGCATATTTAAGAAAAAATATGTTTTTTTATATTGATGTATGCTCTTTTATATGTTAATCTAGTTCCTAATACTTTTGCTTTAGGGCTTCTGGGTTACCACAAGAGGTGATTGTATTGGCAAAATTAAATTATTTGTCCCAAGGGTTAACTGAATCCATTCTAAATCCTGTATTTTCTTCTCCTGTTTATGCAAATTGCTAGTCTAGACTCTAAAAAAAAACTTTACTTTTTAAAAGTTAATTGCAAAGCTAATTTAATAACTGTTTAATAACTCCCTTCAGTTTTGTTTTATGTGATCTTATGTATCTGAAAAAATACAAAGCGGTCTTCTCAAAGAGTGAAGGTGATGCAGGACCCCAAAGACATGTGTAACGAACCAGGGACCTCCAAGACCTCAATTTACATAGCCAAATCCTTTCCTCTCAACCTTAAATCCTTAAAACACAATTTATTTAATCCCTGCTACAGTCAAACACACGGAGCGTGTGTAACAATACATCAAAATCATTAGCACAAACCCTTAAAATAGTGTATTGAATTTGTATAAAACAGCCAAATCCTTTGAGATCTTAGGCATCACATCCAGACTTTCTGAAGGAAACACTGCTTAAAAAAGTTGGTACCAAACGATATTGCTGGTTCTTGTGTCCAAGTCCTATAACATAATGTGCTTCCAGCAATAATTTTTCAATATCAAAAAGGGGAGACCAGAGAACTCCCGGAGGTGACACTGGAGTATATTGCTTTTCATTTCTAAGGGGTTGGCCACACTGTGGTTGTAGATGAGAATTATCTTCTTTATAGTGTATTCAAGCTAATTCTAAACTATCGCAACTGCAGGTTGGGTGGTAGTGGCAGGTCCAGTGCTGCACAGGGTCCTGTGTGGTTTCTTGCACCTACCAGAACCCATTAAAATATCGAGTTAATCTTTGGGAAATGACAGACACGCTTTTTGGTGCTGACTAGCGGAAGTCAGCTTGTGTATAAATACCTAAGCTGGAGTGCAGGAACAGCAAAGGTCACCAGCTCAAATTTAGCCCAAAGGTCTGCTGACGGCCTAATTGCCTGAGCAAAAGGAGTGAAATGGAACAGAATGGAACTCATCAAGTCTAAACCTTGAGGAAGACGTGTCTATCTATTAACCCCCATAGTCACATGCATCACCTGGTGGTGGAGTGAGATAATACACATGCACTGGAGTGAATCTATTCAGGCTCCATTATTGTGCCTACGTTCAGAATTTCTGTCTCTAGGACAGTAATTTTTTGTCTTAGGGTAAAATGTTTCAAACCACTTTCTCTATCAGATAATGCATCGGCACGTAAAAGGCTGAATCTCAAAGGCTCAGGCTCTAGAATTGTTTGTGTCATCTTTGAAAACGTATTTGGAAACTGAGTTTTTTTCTGAGATCCATCGGTAGATGTTCCTCCTGGTCTCTATCAGGTTTGTTCACATTTAATAATGCATTTTTAAAGTTACAGCTGACATAAAGAGTCTGACCATAAAAAAAATAATATGTAAGAGTAGTTTTGTTAGAGTAGTTACTGTAATTCAGCTTTGGTGACGGGGGAGCCATGCGGTAAGTGTCAACACTCCATAATGATTCAGTAACCATGAATCTGCATTTAAACTGCCTTGGTGATCCAGGCAATCTAAAGAAAGATTTTTGGAAGGGTTTTGCATGCTGGGAAGGTTTACAGCTTGTTTCTTTACACAGACCTATTTTTGCTGAAAGCCGGGGCTGATTCATCATTGTGTTATTCTAATTTTATGCTGGCATAAGCCCATTTTCTGTAATAGAATTTCTGTGGTATAAAGCAGGAGTGATACTGTAGGGAAGCAAAGGCTACGTTTTTAAACTGGCACAGTCAAAAACACCAAGCCCGATATATTTTTTCAGTAGCTACTAATTCCAGTCAAGAGGAGCTATGTGCCAGTGCACTATGAATTATCTAAGCCATACTATTAAGGAAAGGTGTTTTTCTCTTCTGGATGAATCTGAGCCACTACGCGACAATAATGCAAGATTCACAGAATCATAGAATGGTTTGGGTTGGAAGGAAAATTAAAGCTCACCCAGTGCCACCCCCTGCCCTGGGCAGGGACACCTCCCACCAGACCGGGTTGCTCCAAACCGCCTCCAACCTGGCCTTGAACCCCGCCAGGGATGGGGCAGCCACAGATTCTCTGGGCAACCTGGGCCAGGCTCTCACCACTCTCACACCAAAGAAGTTCTTCCTGAGATCTCACCTCGATCTCCCTTCTTTCAGTTTAAAACTGTTCCCCCTCACCCTATCACTACATGTCCTTGTAAAAAGTCCATCTCCATCTTTCTTGCACCACCCCCAATGCAGCAGGAGGATGAACAACAGCCATTATCACTACTACAGCAACCAGTGGAGCTACTACTACAGCTGCTCCTCGTGGTTCCAAGTTGTGGGAGCAGGAACCCACTTTGGTTTTAATCCTGGACAGTTGCATGCAAATTGAATAAATAGCCTTTGGGGGGCAAAGTTAGACCTCATAACTCTCTTTTTCCTTCTTTAAAATACATTTCCTTTTGGCACAATGGATGGTTCCACCTCCCACTGTACCTCTCTTCTTCCTCAGGAGTCGTTTAACCGACAGCTTGGAGAGTGAGGAAAATGAATGTAGTGCTTCCCAGGAGCATGCTTTAACCAGCTGGTTAGCACTGAGGGGGTAGGTAACAAACAGTATTATGATTTTCAAGGAACTGGTGCCAAACCAGGGAACTTCTTCATATTTAAGATTATAATAATTTCATTTATAAGAGTTAGGAATATGCCTCACGAATTTAAGTGGTTCCTGAAGCTGCATCTCAGCTTTTGACTCGGTGACCTCAAGACAGCCCAATCTCTGCTTTCAGAGTCTGGTTCTGCCTACACACTTCTCCTGGCTATGGAGCTTGCTAAGTCTAATGCTAAACAAGCATTTATTGCTTATAGATGTCTTTTGTCTGTTGGCAAATTTCTGGAGAAAAAGGAAAAGTTTAACTGAGGGAAAATGTGGTCTGACTTGTTTTTAGCAAGTGCAGTGACCAAGAAGTTTGTCACCATTTTCCCATCTCTGAAATTAATTAAATGACAAAAAGAGAGATACCACTTCACAGGACCCAGAGCTGAGGGCACTGATGCTGAGATAGGAACAAATAAAAATTTCCTGGTTACTGAAAAGTTTATAAGCCTTTGTATCTCGCATCATCTGGACTAATTAGAAAATGATTTATGCGGGTACCGTTCAGATTGACTGGCATTCCCTCATTTACATGGAAAGGCAAGTAAATTCTGCTTTTAAGAAAACACAGTGTTTTCCTAGTTTCATGTGGCAGCCACTCAACTTACTTCATCTCTTCGCAAAATAGGAACTTCAGCATTTCATTTTTTATCTTTTATCATTAGACTCCTACAGCTTTAAAACGATTTTCCCCCTAGAAAATGCAAATCTATTCCTTTGTAGTGAAAACCATATTATACATGCAGCATGTAACTTTCAAAACTTTAGTTAGAAGCAGCAAAGCAAGCTGTCAGACATTTCAGTAATTGAATTTCCTTGAGAACTGCCTTGGTTTGTCAGCTCTGACTTTGCTGTCAAAAGAAAAGAAAATAGCCAGGGAATTAATCTAAGATAACACAGGGGGTATTTTGATAATGCCAAGGCACAAACATTTAAGTGTGTTTCTCTGGAGACGTTTTGAGGTAGGGTTCCCCACCCCGATCCGGGCGGGTTCATTTTAGCCTTGAGTCATTATCATCTTGTGCAGAGTTCTGAGAATTAACTAATGACCTATCAAACGGCAGAACAAAGGATCCTTTCTTCCTGTATTAAGATGCACAATATCATCGCTTAAAAGGCCCAATATACCCTTTGTCAATTACTTCATAAGTGCAATTCATCTTTTACTGCTTCCGCACTTGGAATGCTTGTAAAATGTTTAGCGGTTAATTAGCCTGGAAGGAAGTCCAACTTATGAAAAACCAAGCAGTGGGGAAAAAATAGCCATAAAATTAATGGCTCACTCTCTGGTCCTTATCTTATAGGAGAATGTTAATCAGACTCTGTTGGAACCGTACCTTGGACTAGCACTCAGCCTCCTTTATAAGCGGCTTCAGAAGAATTCCGTGCTGGGTTTTCCCCTTTGGCCTGTGCTTTTCTCCGAAGGACTTGAATGTGTTAGGAAGAGATTGACAGCTCTCCTAACAACTGCAGCCAGTCCTCCAGCTAAAGGGAAACATGGGGCTCATCACTCCTACTCTACTGGAACCCACCTGGACTTACAGTTAAGGTATAAAACTGTTATCCAAAAAAAACCCTGAAACTAATAAAATATATACTGCTGGAGATAAAAAAAGAAAATAGGCAATATTTGAGCTGCGAGACCTTCATTAGGCGGTGGATAAAACTGGAAAAGGAGAGAATTGTGTAGGGAGTAAATTACTGTGTTTACAGCTGGCTCTTTGCACCTGCAGAGAAGATTCCAAAATAATCAGGTCCAAGGGATAACTTAGCCACTGAACACACATCGTGTTTTGGGTTGGTCATAAGGATGCTTAGGGGAAAAAACACCCACCCAAACGTTAAGTCCTGTCACTGGTGAAATGGATAAAATCCTTTTTTTTTTAAAATGAAAATTCTCCACACGTTTTGGCAATTGGTCTGTCTGGTGTTCTTGGATAGAAAGGAAAAAAAAAATAAATGGGTTTGGGTTGTGTTTTTCTTTTTGCAGGCAATTTGCCCTTCATTTGAGAGCAGATCACAAGCAGAGTGTCACTTTCTAATGTGTTGGAAATACGGTGTATCACGGCACTGGTGGTTAACCCTGTGAGCCGGGTCCGCTCACTAAAACTGCGAGTAATTAGATCTAGCATTTTAGTCTTGTATCTTCACTTAATCAAAAGCTTAATAAAAATCTTAACAGGAAAAAATGCCAGCAATTATATTAAGCCCTTTTTTAATTTGTTTGTTTGAGGTTTTGTTGTTTGTTGTTTGTTTGTTTTTATTTGGGGTTTTGATTGTTTGGTTTTGTTGGTTTTATGTTTGGGTTTTTAGTTGTTGTTGTTTGGTTTTGTTTGGGTTTTTTGGTTGGTTGTTTGGGTTGGGTTTTTTTCTCCAAAATACCTGGAGTGGAGATGTTTTTCCTTCCAGTAAATAAGTCCGCTCATATAACTTTCCACATATGGTTGTCTCATAATCATAATTCTGGGTGGTTTTCCTTGAGTATATGGCAGAAACAGAATTAATTCTGAACACGGCTGGGGCTCTCTTTGATAAAATATATAGGTGCTCAGGAGCCTCATGCAGCAGTACCTTGTAACAGCTCACAAGCTTTTCACTTTCTCTTGGAAAAAATACTGCGTGTGGCTGAGCATGCCATCAGCTGCATATTCAGTAAACATCCAGCGCTCTTGATGCCTGGAAACATCCTTTGCTCCTCTTTAAGGTGCTGCTACCCACCAGGTTGACTATGTAAGGACAGCTGTCTCCATCAGCGATACCCTGGAGCTTTACATCTGGCCTCCAGCTGCCACCCCAGAATGACATGGGTCTCATGTAAATCCTGTGTCACATCAGTCACACTGATCTTGGGCCAACCAGGGCATCTCAAGTGACACTAGAAATACGGGGTTCAGGCAGGTGATGTGTGGCAGAGGAACTCGGCTCAGTCACTCCCTTTAATAGCACATTTTCCCTGCCAGTGCATGATGTAATACTTAATCCAACATTAACATAATACACCATTTACTGTGCTCATACACAGCCCAACGGTTCAGCCTATAGCTGATGGTCAGTTAGATCTTGAAGGGTTTCTCCTTGGACCAGCAGAGGTCTCCTGAGATCTCCTGGCACTATCACCATGATATAACTATAAGCACAAACTTCTGTTTGCCCCTGTCCCTGCACTTCCCTGCCTCAATATTTGGTTTTTGCATGACCTTGTTAAACTCAGTCTCCCTTCCCACCCTTCTCACTCATTGCTTTGTGATAAGTCTATACAGGGTGGCAAATTCCACTAAGAACTTGTGACTCCACTGCTGTTCCTGGCCATCTTTTCTCACCTCGTGACTCCAACATCATTTTTTTTTTATAGGGATAGAGGCTCCCTTTGCCTTTCTATCTCTGATATGACATGTTAGGAACCTCCAAGGGATCCTGACATCAATTTCTAATATTGCCAGAATTCTTGTTTCCATTTTCCTGTTTATTATACATAAATATAGATGTTTATTGATTATAAATACAATCATAAATACTGGCAGGTACAAAATCACGTTCAGCAGATGCTCTTCTGGGATTGAACAGCAAGAGAGGTGTATCTCTCTCTCTTGTAGGGACAATACTATTTTCATACCGTTTCTTTCCAATCTGTTGAACAGAGATGATGGGAACTAACTGCTCCATGCCTAGACTGTACATAACTGTAAATGACTTCAGTTCAAACCCTAAAATAGGACCTGCTGTCATATATTACTCTGGAAATTATAATGTCTAGTAAAAATAGAATATGTACATCACCTATTTAGTTCTTATCTGTTCCCATAAAAACTGTCTGCAGAAAGTGGGACAAAAGGCCTAGAATGGGATGATACTTTGAAGAAAAAAAAGTCTAAACTAAACTACATTTTCAAATAGTGCCTTTTACTGTGATAGCAGCAGGAGCCTTTCCTTGATGTGACCTATATTTTTGCATATGTGACAAGCCCTAAAAACTTTCCTATGTCACTATTCATTCAGGGCAACATAACATGTAAGGGAATATTTTTTTTTTACAGTCCCTAAAAGACCTTCTTATATCTTTTTTTCTTAACTCATCATGCCAGAATGCATAAAGAGTCATCAACCTGGGTTTTTTTATAGCTGATTTGATATTGAATTTTTCTCATGTAATCATTAGCAGAGTTAGAGAATCCAGTGTCGCAGACACCTGTGCTTAATTACTGTCTGCAGGGTCTCGATTTCAGCAATAGTTCTGGAACTCACTATTTAGTTCTTTTTTTTTTTCCAACTCCAAGCAGAATTATTAGGTTTATAAGAGGATTATGTGGTCTTTTGGTTGGTTTTTTTTTTCTGTTTGGGGACATAACACATTTTTTTAAGTCAAAACATCTATTTCAGGAAGGACTTGGTTTTGACATGCTTTATGTTTAACATACTAGACATCAGTGTTTGGAAATCCATTTTTTCAATTTAGAGATAATAGCTAAAAAATGCTGAAAAAAAAATCCCATTTAACTTCTCGCAGAATATTTGTCAGGCACCTTTTCAAAACAACAGTGGTTTACCCTCAGGTGCATCTATTGCTGACCTATAAAGACAGACATTACTCTTTTTACTTTGTCACACACAAACTTTTTGCATAACATTTACAGCTACACCCAAATTTGAGGAGAAACCAGTACAAAATGGTTCAGAACTGCCCCTTGTCAAAAACGCCCCTTTCTTTCAGCCATGCAACGCTGTTGGAATGTTCATGCATTGTCTTCCACAATTGTGAAGATCCAATCTCTGGTGGAGGTTTCAAATTCTCATTTCCTCCTGTGCCATCATAGAATCATAGAATGACTAGGGTTGGAAAGGACCTTAAAGATCATCAAGTTCCAACCCCCCTGCCCTGGGCAGGGACACCTCCCACCACACCACCTTGCTCCAACCCCCCTCCAACCTGACCATAAACCCCTCTAGGGATGGGGCAGCCACAGCTTCTCTGGGCAACCTGGGCCAGGCTCTCACCACCCTCACACCAATGAAGTTCTTTCTGGTAACTAATCTAAATCTCCCCACTTCCAATTTAAAGCCGTTACCCCTTGTCCTGTCACTCCACTTCCTGACCCAGAGTCCCTCCCCAGCTCTCCTGTAGGCTCCCTTCAGATACTGAAGGCTGCTTTAAGGTGTTAGAGGGTGTTCAGACTTCAACCAACAGTTTGATAACAGCTCAGGTCAACGTCCCCAGCTGCCACGGTATCCACTGAGCTTCTGGGAATAATCAAATAATTGCGATAATTAATGGAAATTTAAATTCCGTCACTGAAATAATATCATCCCACCAGAAGTATGGAAATTCCACCTTGAAGTTAGTGGTGCGCATAAATGAATCTTCAATGAATAAGTAGCATTTAATTATGATGTCCAGGCACAAAACTTTCCATGACGTCCTGCTGAGTTCCTCTGTAGTTGATTGCAGCATTTGCTTTGAAAGATGAAAACTTGCATATATACCAGGATATTCTAATATTCCAGTATCTCGGTGGAATAAGGCAGACTACATTTTAATATCTTTGTGTCTCTGTTATTATGTATTTTTACGTCTGAGACAAACCAGTTTTGAGGATTGTCCCAAAACTTTCAAAATGCAAGATAAAGTTAAGCTGTGGTTCACATATTTCATATCATAAAGGATTTAAAAAAATACATAAAATTTTCATTATATCCCCTTGCCATTACAATATTCATGTGACAAAGTGTCATGGTCAATGAGAATTTTACGAGGATGTTGAACAGACCATCTAGATCTTGGAAACTGGTACATATGGAAGTTGGTTTTTTTTAAAAAAAAAAAAGCAACAAACAAGCCAAACCCAGAAAACATTTGCTTCTTTACCTTTCTAACTGTAATAATTCCTTAGTGCGTATTTTGCTTGCACCAGAACATAACAGGCTGTCAAACACGTGGCTTGCTCTCTTCTTGTTGCAGTTTGTCATCTCAACTACTGGATGCAGTTCCTATTATTACCTTGAGGAAAATTTTCCTGGGCACTGAATTCCTGCAATACAATC
Organism: Jacana jacana; assembly: GCA_013400555.1. Lineage (NCBI taxonomy): Eukaryota > Metazoa > Chordata > Aves > Charadriiformes > Jacanidae > Jacana > Jacana jacana. Next base: position 1,927 of record VZTM01030372.1, on the reverse strand, counting down.
TCGAAAGCTTCCACACCATTTCTCATAAGGATCTCTGATAGTAAGGCTTTGTGGGTCCAGTCCTTTTGAGAGAAGAGCCTGTAATTTTCCATAGCAATCCATACGCATGGTATATCTCAGTAGTGAAGATTGGTTTCTGTCTTTACAAAAAGAAAATGAAATAACAATATAGCTTTCTTGTGAATTTATATTGTCAAATCCCTCATCAGAATAATTATGTGGTGCAGTGTACATTTTCACTCTGTTGATACGTTTTTCCTTCATATTTTCCTGACTGAAAGAGACAGGAAAGAATTAAAACTTAATTTACTTTAATGGAGGGGAAACACAGTTTTTCATGCTCATGTTGGGTTGTGAGTTTGGGTTTTTTTCAGTTTTTCTTGCTAATTTCTAACATTCAGCAATCTGCACCGGGACTTCCAATGAATAGAACAAACTACAGAGCCTCTGAAGTTTTTAGACCTGCAAAGAAGTGCATTTTCTTTTCAGGAATTCCTAGGCTTGTCCTTCGAATCTTTCCTGACAAACCTCAGAGTATTAAGTCAGTTTTTATTTTAGTTCTTTCTCAGGATGAGTTTAAGACCTGTGTTATTACCGGGACGGCTACTCTATCCTCCAGCTTCCAAGGAGCTCTCGGATGAACGCAATCTGGTCCCTTTGATTGATTTCTACCGTGTTTCTGAAGTTGTTCCATCAACTCTTTTTGATCCCTTTATCTCTGTAGTGGTTTTACTCTCATTACTTGGAAAGACTAATCTGAGGATCGTACCATCCTCTCTGGTACAGACCCAAACCGATAAATCATTCACTTTCCCTGCAGACTTTTGATCCTGTTTGATTGCACCCTGGTGGTCTAAAGGATCCACAGGCTTGCTTGTGGGATTCTTTTGATATATTTGAAGAGTTTTTGATATGTTTGGTCTGTTTGTTCTTAAATCTTCCCCAGCTTATTTTAACTCACCTGTCAAAAAATATGTTTCAGAGACACTATAAAAGAAGGGATAAAATATACAGGTAACATATTACCTAATAATAAGGCAACTCTTCTCCCCTCTTTTACATTTCAGTATTTACTTCAAGATCTCTCTGTTTCCATTCTCTTTTATCTTTGTACCCCTCGGAACAGATGCACATGTACAACTGTTTCAGGTGACAGGAGAAAGCCTTGTTTCCTCAGTACTGTGGAAACTGGTTAGAAAGAAGGAAAGTCTTACCCGAGGAAAGCTCTGGAACACTAACTAAGGTCAAAAACCATGAGTTTAGTGGTGGGGCGATGCCTCTCGTACCAAAACCACAATAGGAATTCCTGCAGGTGAATACGGACTTGCTGCTTCTCAGATGTATCTGCCTGGGAAAGGTGAATACAACAAAATACAATATTCTATGCCAAATGAAGTCTTCCCAGTTTAAGTAAATGCAGGAAATAAAGAAAACCTTCGGGGGGCAAAATTTAGGCAAGTATTGGAGAATTCCATCCCCATCTGTGGGAAACCCCCCCAGAAGGTCTGAAGGAAGAAGCTGAGTAACCAGCACGCTAAAGCATCCCTTGGCTGCTCTGCAAGTAACGAGGGAAAGAAATAGCGCTTGATCGTTGGGTCAATTGTTTTAATCTCTCCCAAAATAAAATAACACAAGGGCCTTTTGCTTTTCCTTGTTTCCTTGTCAAGCTTCCT
>VZTM01030371.1:5856-18833 GCA_013400555.1 Jacana jacana | reverse complement strand
AAACAGCTCTGCATACATAGCTCACATCAACAAGGTCTTTGGAAAACATTTTAAATAAACTTCAATGTAGTGCAACCTAGACTGTGGATTCCATATTATGCATCCTGTGCCTCAGCAGATGTGAGCTTAATGATTCTGCAATATTAGTCCTCATGTTGATGATATCTTGCCCATAGCACTGAAGAAATTTCAACATTTGAATCTCTCCCTAAGGGTTCTCCATTGCTGTGTGACTAGCACAGAGAACAGCATGATAAAAATGTGTAGATTCACTTGTAGTAATACACCCAGGAGAAATTGGACTGGGGAATTTTCCTTTTCTAATTAAGTCACCACCAGGTAAGCAACAGCTTTGTTTTTTGGGTTCTGTAGCAAAGGTGTAGCCTTCCTCCCTGGCTCAATAGGCTTCATTTTTTGTCTCGGTTGTCAAAGACTTCCACCACTTTCCATCACCACTATCTTTCGGTTTTCATTAGAAGACTAATGAAAAAAGCACTTCTTCCCCTCCAACAGTTTTGTCCCACAGCTCTGTCCTGTGGGCACTCTTACCCGGATATACACCATCGTGGGCTTGTGGTCTCCATTTCTGCTTTCTGTGCTCAGTTTTAAACACTAATAGCTTTCTGTAGGAGGGAGGGATTGTTTTGTCTCTCAAACAGCAGAACAGATATTTTGAGCTCCCCACATCAGGCCTGCTATCTATCAGGAAACTACATAAGTAGTCCTAAACTATTTTCTTTTAAGACTGTTTATTTAAATGAATAATTTGTTGACTTAGAAGCTCATTATTTTAACACAGGCAACCAGAGCTCAAATTTAAATACAAAATTATAGTAGTACCCAGAGTTTAAAAACCCTCTCATGTTAACCACTATGCACCACCACTAATTCAAGTTAGACTTGCTTCTAACAACACCTCCTGCTGATAGTAAGGATCTGAAACACTTCAAACACTCAGACTTCCCCTCTTTTCCCCATGTGGTTAGATCAGATTTTGGCCACATTGGTTCCCTGATCTGACTCACTACACTTGTGACCCCCAGTACTGTGTAAGGGAAGGTCAAGAGGCTCTGCATTAGAGGTTCAATATTTTATTTTAAAATAATTGCATGAGTTAACTGAGGGGAAAAGGCTGCTCAAAAACATTGACAGTAACTGTTAGTAACATCTACCAAACTGCATGGCTTGTCAGTTAAGTAATAACAAATATTTCAGTATATCCATAAAGAAAGTTCCAGAGTTAACATCACATTAAGGAAGTATACTTTATCTACAGCTGTTTTTTCAGTTCAAAATTACATTGATACAGATAACACCTACTGGTGTTTTTTTTTCAACTAGGCAGCTAATTCTGTTTTTCCAAATGTTTCCTAGAAAGTATTCTTATAGAATGCTGACTTTTCAGCAACAAGTGTTATTTTATCATGAAGAACAACTACTAGCATACACTTTAAATGGATTATTAACATGCACAATGGATATAGCCACTTCAGTTCCTAAGTACAGGCAGCATTTGAATTGTTAGACTCATCTACCTTGAGTAACAAGGTTGCTTAGACTTTGACGATCCAAGGAAAACCCACCACCTGTACAGTGAAGCATTCATCTCTTCTTTTGCTTGTGGGAGCCCCTTTAACGCAATATTATTGTTACATAAATGCTATTTTATCTTCATCATGCTATTTTATCTATTCTGAAGTCAATGCCACCTGGTCTATCTGATATTACAGCAATTTACTGTATGAGTGTTGTATGCCTACAGCCATACTAGGATGACAAAAAAATATGTAAAATCAAACCATTCTAATAATGGTCTCACAAGCCTAGATACAGAAGCCTCTGTTCCTTCCCACACCTCTCCTCTCCCCAAACTAGAGGGGTCAACAATCCGGGGACCCTAGTACAAAATTAAAGAGTAAAACATAACACTGGCAGAATTATCCAGTTTCTTCCCAGTCACATATCACTGCTCTTAATTATTCAAAACAGGCTCTTGTAAAACTGAAGAATAGAGAAAATTAGAAGCTGTATCTACTGTATAGAGCTGTAATAATTTACAGTACTGCAAGCTTTTATCAAAGTTATACTAAATGCATTCAGTTTAATCTGCTTAAGTTCCTAATATTACGCAGGTCAAACAGCAACCACAGAAAGCTGTTCTCCTTACAAAAGGTAGAGAGAAAAGGTGAGGGGAAAAAAAAAAATCAGACTGTAAACAGATTCACCCTGATGAAATTGGTTCTACAGGTAAGAATACAAAACCTTTATCATTGAAGCAAAGATGAAGTTAGATTAAAGATGGTGCACTGAAGACAATCCCTCCCTACCCCTTCAGATGAGATGCTTCTCTTAAAAAAAAAAAAAGTTACCCTGACTTACTCTATATACACAATTATTCTTGTGAAAGGGCCCAGATCCAAAACCCACACACCCTCAGCTCTGTACAGGCTCCTGATTAGTATTTCTTCACTCTTACTGCATTAAAGTTACCACAAACTATGCCTCCTTTAGGGCGGCACCCCACTTACAGTGAGGGTACACAAAGGGGCTAGAACAACATGGGAAAGAGCAGGGGGACTATTAACCTAGCCCTCATTACTGTCTCAGTGAGCTAATCAACATATTGCCCTAGTAAAGAACTGTCTGCTTTTTGCTAAGTTAGCTTTCTGCCAGCTTTACGTACTGAGTCAGCTTATGAAGCAGGTCTGCCAGAGTCAGTACAGGGTAAGCAGCAGATGCTGGGAGTCAGGGGAAGGGGGCACTGCCCTCCTGGAGGAAGCAAGCTGCTATGATACCTCAGCTGTGCTGTACTCTTTCACATTTAGCTCTGACCTCTGGTGGATTAGTGTTAAATGGATAAATTCCCCAAGCAGATCTCCCCACACAGCTACCAGAGCACTACAGCCAGCATAGGCAGCAGGAAGACAAAGAGAACAGGCCTACATGTTTTTAAACCTGGGCAGCCACTTGTCATCGATTAAGACCACTGTAGAATTGCACAGCTTAACCCCCCTGTTCAAAATAGGGTTAACTAGGCCAGGTTATCATCCTAATTTTCACCTCGTTCTTTTTTCTCAAGATCCTGAATACCACCATCCTATAGTCACTGCAGCCAAGCTTGGCCCCACTCCTTACACCTTAACCAATTCTCCCTTGTTTTTAACTGTGAGGTCCAGCATAATGCCTTCCTTCATCAGCTCCTTGATCATCTGTGTTAACAAGCAGTCATCAACACATCCCAGAAAACTCCTGGATAGCCTGTTACCTGCTGAGTTGCTTCTACTGGATACTGAGGTGGCTGAACTCTCATGAGGACTCAGGCCTATACATGAGCCCTCTTCCAGTTGTCTGAAGGCCTCATCTACTTCATCCTGTTCAGGCAGTCTGTAGCAAACACCCACTATGGTGTCACCCCTATTGATCTGCCCTCTAATCTTAACCCATAAGCTCTCAATAGGCTTATCTGGCTGAAGGCAGAGCTCCCTACAGTTCAGCTGCTCTTTCACATAAAAGAGCAACTTGCTATCCCAGACTGCATCCTCAGCCAGTCCATATCCATTCATTGCAGCACTCCAGTTATGTGTGCTATCACCCCATCAGATATCCCAATAAAGCTGCAGCCCTCCAGCCACACACAGAACTCTTAATTCCTCCTGCTTACTCACCATGCTGCTACTCCAAATTCCCCAGAAAGAGTAAGTTTTCCCCAACACATTGTCCTGTTCATACTCAGCACTGGTGAGGCCGCACCTTGAGTATTGTGTCCAGTTCTGGGCACCTCAGCACAAGAGAGATATCGAGGTGCTGGAGCGAGTACAGAGGAGGGCTACGAAACTGGTGAAAGGCCTCAAGAATAAGTCTTATGAGGAGCGATTGAGGGAGTTGGGATTGTTTAGTTTGAAGAAGAGGAGGCTGAGGGGAGACCTCATCACTCTCTACAACTGCTTGAAAGGGCACTGTAGAGAGATTGGTGCTGGTCTCTTCTCATGGGCAATTAGTGATAGAACAAGAGGAAATGGCTGCAAGCTGCAGCAGGGTAGGGTTAGGCTGGACATTAGGAAAAAAATTTTCACAGAAAGAGTAGTCAGTCAGTGGAATGGGCTGCCCAGGGAGGTGGTGGAGTCACCACCCCCAACTGTGTTTAAGAGCAGATTGGATGTGGTGTTGAGGGATATGGTGTAGGGGAGAACTTGTAGAGTAGGGCTGATGGTTGGACTTGATGATCCCAAGGGTCTCTTCCAACCAAAATGATTCTACTTTGAGTGCATACACCTGGGATGGGCTGCTGTCAGCTCTGCTCCACTGAGTACAATGTCTCTCTTGGTCACACCAGCCCATGCCCTTTGTTCGCAAGTTCACTATCTCCTTGCTCAATTGTGGGGTAGTCATTCCCCTCTATTGTAATTCCCCGCTAAAGTCCCTTCGCACCAGGTTGCTCAGCCTGTTGGCAGACACTTTTGCCCTGACCGGGGTAGGTGGATGCTATCTCCTCCTTGTAGTCCTTGATCTATGAAGGGAGTCCCATGGTCATAAACCCCAAATCTCTGCTATCAATATCAGCTGTGCAACTAACTAGCTGTCAACAACCAGGATCTGTCTGTTCCTTTTGCTGGGGAGAGGGAGGGGGTTTAGGATAATGGAGAAAAGCCATCTGGCTTCCTGTGCCCTGGCCTCCATTCAAAAGCCACATAGTCATGCTTGATAAGCTCCAGGCATCCCCATGCTCTATTAACGCTCAAGCAGAAGAGCTGCAGGGTTAAGTAGTCCAAGGGTGAAACACACCTTGGTAGTCCTTCCATAGCATCCCTGATCAGAGCTACCGAGAAGCAGCAAACCCCACTAAGACAGCAGCTCAGATGGAGGCCCCCGCCCCCCCTACAGAAGTCAATCTCCCCACTACTGTCACTTCCTGCTGGTCTGATGCTTTGTTATATACAGAGTTTCTAGTCATGTGTCTCCTGAATTTATTCAGCAATTGCAGAGGAATCTTTCTCCTGTCTCCAGAAGCCATCAACTCCCAAGCTTCACTGTTGTGAGAGTATCCATTTCCTAATCAGCTATATACAGATCCCTCCTTTCAGGTCCCTCCTTCAATATACTTGGGGGTTTGGGGCTCTTGAACCTGCAGAGTCTTGCTCTCTTTGTTATTTCTGATGCTGTGAAGTCTGCAGACCCCCTTCTGCTGCTCTGTGCTTAGTGACACACATTTTGTACCACTGCATACCTTTCAGGGGCTGTGGCCTCACTTTCTTCAGGCCCAGGCATCCCTGCAGCCTCCCTTAGAAACTTGGCCCAAGTCAAGGCCTCTGATGTGCCAGGTCTGGTTGTGCCTGTTTTAGGGCTCATGCCCTGTGACGCTTAACTCCTTCACCAAGCTTGTAAAATCCTACCACCCAGCTGAAAACCAAAATCCAGTCTTGATTGTTTAGCTTCCTAGACAAGCCCAGGAAGGACTGCAGCCAAGACCATCACAATGCACATGAAAGGAAAGATGCACAGTCATGAATGGGATCAGAATCCACCCCTTTCAATAGCAAGCTGTTGACCACATCAGTTTTACGGCAACTGAAACTCCATGTACACTTTACTGCTCCCAAACCAGCTGCAGCTGTTAATTCAGACACTCAGATATAAAAGACTCATCTGTGTGAACCAGGTAAATTTTGAGACAAATCCCATGGTATTCATGAAAGTTAATTCTCTTTATTGCACTTTGTTCATGAGACTTAAGGACAGAATACCAGATTAAGTAGAACACCAGTAAAAACAAGTGTGACAATGTAATACTACAATGACATTTTACAAGAAAAGTTTCTGTTTCAGAATGTATGTTGTCACAAGCACTAAATTCTGCTAGTGAAGGAGCAAGAATCAATTACTACACTAGCAGTTAAAATAGCAACACAGTAAAAATCCTTAAGCCTGTCTCTGTCCTAGTACTGTTGAAGTCCAAGAAATAGACAAGCATATTTTAATTTAAGTATCATCCCCCAAACTGTCACCATTAGAAGTCCTATTAATGGAAAGCAGAGTAATCATCTTCTTGTATTGAGGGATTAATCCTCAGGAGTTCTTACTGTACAGGCAGTGTTAGCAGACACTTCCCCCAAAAACAACCCTAATACTGTTACACTATCTCCTTTTACATAAAATTTGGTATGTACCTAAATTAATTCAAGTTCTTATAGATTATCAAACCATTTAAAGTTTCTTTTTAATTAGTCTTAAAAGATAAACAACTGGACTATTGTATAGCCTTAGATGTACATATTGGACAGCCAGCTAAGCTTTCTCTGCAAAAGCCCCTCAGAGCTCAAGCTGATCCAATATAGGAACAGCTAGCTCGTCCCCACCTTTGTGCCAGCTCACTAACAAGACAAGATTAATCAGGCAAGTTTTTAACAGGTGAGGTGACTGATACTAACTAATCATTTTATTAGCAAGCTGAGAACTAGGACAAGTTAAGAAACAGGAGAATATTGCTAGAAGCATGAAGATGATGGAAGGGAACTGCCTTTTTCAACAAGAGCTTGTTAGATTAGCTCAGGAATCTCATTTGGGCTCCACCCTAATTATGAAAAGCTAGTGCACAACCAATTTTTCCTCACTCACCAAGCACCAGTGCTCATACCGATTCTAAGGTTTCCACACGTAACTGACACCTGTAGTTGGCATAGCTGACTTTGGGGAAAGTCACAGAAATTCAAAAATAGTAAACATCCAGCTATATGACTGTGAACTCTCCCTGCTTCACCTGTCACTTTTACCTGCCTACCTTACAAGAAGTCTTCCCTGGATATTTGTAGAGCTTAATAGTGAAATGCATCATATATATAGGTATATTGAGTTAGGACCCACCCTGCTGATATACAGGTCTTTTTGTAGACGTGCAAATGCCACTTAGTACTGTGCCTCTGATTCATTATGCTACCTCTCCAGGCAGAGGGCTTCTACCCCAGTCAGATATAGTTTTGGTCAGGATTACTTTCCTTCTTTACCATATTTTGTATCTGCCTTAACTACACCAGGTATTCAATATAAACTGGACAGAAGGCAATCCTGCAACAGTCACAGTGACAAAGTAGTTCAGCCACTATTTTTATGAAGTTAGTCACTTTGATACCTTGTATGGTCTTCCTTTCACTTTAGGTGTGCAAGCAAAAGCCACAGCAATCTGTTTTGTCAAAGAGGTTTCTGAGAAACATACCCGTACAGTAGCTCTCTATCAAATGGCCTCCTGAATTCTGCTAAAGCAGGCACTGTTTGAGACTGAAAACATCTGAATGTGTCACTAGTGACCTGATACCACACAAGAACCGGTTGATCCACTGGCAAGTGAGGCAATCTAGGGAGAGCCAAAATTGGCCATAAGAACACCTGGTTCCACACGTACTAAGGAGAAGAAATTATATAAAAAAATCAGGCTATTTAAAAACAAGCAACAAACCACAACCCACTGAGCCCAGAACAGTAAGTAGAAAGAAAGAAAAAAAAAAAAAGTCAGTCCCAAGTTTCAGAACAGAGTCAAGTCAGAGCAGAATTACTTACATTACTAATTATTCATATTAACTTAGAAGTCATTAACTAATGTAACTTTCGATAAAAAAAAAAGATAATCAGGCAAGAAAGAAGCACAGTTTTTACCTTAAGTGCATTTGCTCTGGCTGTTTCATTCATATGTTAATACATGTGATGCAGTGGTGCCAGGTGTGGGGAGGGCAGAGAAGAGGAAGGTAGGGCAAGAAATGAAATAATAATAACAAAGACCCACAAAGGGTTTGTTAGCAAGTACTTGCCTTTATCAGTACTAAAACACTAGCAAGTCCGCTGCTCACTGCTCGATACTTGAGAGTGGAACTGAAATACTGCAGACTCACGGTTTTGTGCCAAACCCACCAAAAAAAGTGATTCTACAACAGGTAGAAAACACGAAATGCTGAAAAATTACTTTTAATTACTCTTAAGTCCACAAACCAAGAATGGATATACTCTTGCTTACACTTCCCGTGACAAAAGTTGCTACACAAAATTTTGATACTTAAAGCAACCACATTCCACAGAAACTTGCCTGGTAGTTGAAGTAAATACTGGTACGGCTCTAGGATTCTTTTAGACGTTTCATCCATCCCATCCATGTCTTTATTTCATAAGAGGTAGTTCACTGTTAAAGAAAGTGTTATTAACACTATTTAGATCAAAAATTAGGGAAAACCGGATGCATACAATTAGAGTCAGCTGACTTCAAGGTTAGTTGCAAATATTCCTATTTTGAACATGACACCTTCAATTAACACTACCCTCACTATATAAAGAGTTTTCCAGATTTCATTTTGAAAAGAAACAAGCATGTCTATTAAATAGTTATCTTTAGTTATTCATAAACAGTTTAAAGGAACTCATACACTTTGTTTGCTCTGATTTTATGTATTAGAGGACATAGACGATAGAGAAATATTTAAAACATTAGTATTCACAACAACGAAGCTCCACTGTAAATTTTTAGAGAAGACACTCTTAACTACTGAGTCCATATAAAAATTCATAACTAATCTGATTAGACCTCCCTAATTCCTTTCCCCATGCAGAAGCAAAGAAGCCTAAAAGCAGAAAAATACACCTTACACCAGGGCAACTTAAACAAGTTGAACACTAGCTTCAGTCTTCTAATACAATTCTTCAGTTCTGTTTTAGATGGCAGAACAGCCCTGTTTAAGCACACAGACATCTTTACACGCTTTCCCATATACTACATACATCACAGACTTATAAATCTTTTGTTGAGCTATGTAAAGAATGGATCCCTATTTTCTGTTGATTATGTTTCAGTTTACATACCTTTGGTCATCTATATCTGCATGGGTTTTCAGACTGTTTTCTATAATGGATTTTCTGTCCTTTCACCTCTAGCCTTCCTTGCTGCACTGCAGATGCTGCAGCTCAAAACAATTCTTCTAATGTCATTTTAAGACAGGAACTGCAGCAGTAGCATATAGGCTGGTGATACTTCAGCATCATTTCTCAGCTACTTAGCTAACATCCTCAAAAGGGTGTACGTTGTGCCCCTGGAGCAACTGGATAGTTATGTTACCTGAAGAAATGATTATTTTTAAAGTGACACTTAAGTGTGGACTGATGCATTTTTAATGTGGGCACATTAAGGGGAATGGTTAACATGAATGGAACAAGCTTTGTTCCACACTTGCTCAAAATAATCCAGCAATATTTTCCCAACAACCACCCAAAATATCAGCATTAACATCACTGCCTCCTCTTAAGCTACCTGGACAAACTGGTATTCCTCATTCACAACCTTTCCCTTTCCATGCAGCTAATCAGTTCCTGTCTACTCCCGTAAGTATCTGCATCAACAGCTCTTCCCCAAGTTTAGGCTTAGATCAATTCCTTATTTGCTTCACTGCATATGTTAATCAAACATATCAGCACTTCAGGGGCAGGAAAGGCCATTCAAGCAAATGCAGTTGCCAGTGAAATGCTCTTAAGACTGCACCTTTTAGGAAAGCTTTGCATAGTTTCTTAGCAGCAATGCCACATCCTACCCCATGGTGAGCCAGTGCAACAAGCTGTCAGGCCGCACAGTAATATAAATCAGATTTGACACCCTTAGCTCCCTATTTTGTTTTCAGCTTGTTGGTATGACTGAAGGGATAGGAACTGCTTTCAAGCCAGTACTGCCACTGAGAGTCAGCTGTCAAACTGTACCCTTTCATACTAAGGATAAGTCTCAAAGGACTTCAGTGAGTAAGTGAAATCAAAAAGATATCACAGTCCATCCACAGATGTTTTAAGCAGAAAGGAGCTGATAGAGATGGATATAAGGAGGCACTATCACCTTAACAACTCTCCTGTGATTATTATTTGTCAAAAAGCCACACAGATGGTTTAAAATTGAAAGTGACTAGCTATCCAACACAGCTGAGAAGAGTCAGGGTTAGAATTACTTCTCTGTAGAAGTTCCTGCTTAGAAAGTAAATCTTAAAGTTCTTCCTTTTCCCTCAGGGAATTAGGGAATTTCTTGCCTGCCTGCAGGACACTAAGACAATAGTCAAAGTCCTCAGCTAACTTGACATTTGTTAGTACTATGCAACAACAAATCTTTGCATTTCTTGGCACAAAACTAAGAGTCCACCTGAAATCCTGCTTATCAGCACAAAATTAGTCAAGCACTTCCCCCACAGGTGTCATTATTTTGTGGTGGGTTTTTTGTTTGTTTTTTAATAAAAGAAGGGCAAAAAAGCTCTAAGAGACAAAGAACGGATGGTAAGTTAGCTTAAATCACTATAGTTTAACTTTTCCAGACTGCTATGCTATCTTCAAATGATGTGATAGGTAGTCTCTGCTAAGAAGAAAAGAAACAGTCTGAATATACATCAGACAGCTACATATCTATTACACCCACTGAAACGAGAACAGCGAGCAGAACATCCCCCAGACTTATACAAAGAAAAGGACACTTGAAGAAATATGTAAATGAAGATGCTTCTAAAGGCCTGTAAACAAGAACACCACGATATGAAACTTGTAATACTATTGCTGTTTGCACACAGTTATCTTATTTGATACAAGTGGGCAATGCTTGATATTAAGGGTTTCCTCCCTAGGAAACTTAGTTTACTACAGTAGTTACGCTGCTGCAGAAAGCCTTCTCAAGGAAGACATTTAGAGACAAGATCTCAGTCAGTGCCTCCTAGTAAAAAGTGAAATTCCAGGAGTAATAAATATGCAATAAATTAATAGGAATGAACAGAAATACAAAGCCTTCTGTTAGTGAAAGTGCAAAGACTGACTGCATGCACACAATCAAAAGAGTAAAGCAGTTATGGACATCTTGCCCTTTAAATCAGCACAGAGACTTGCTGCATTTCAATTCCTGCATTACTAAGTAGTTTTTTCCAGTTCTTATTTCTTAGTATCCCTACATAAGCATCTAGAGTAGGTGTTACAGGCAGAGGTTATGCAATCACAAGAGACCTCATAGAACCGTCTCTTGGACTGCAACAAACCTCCCTAATGATCCCTTTGAAAACACACAAGACACTTGAATAAGAGGGTGACATGGGCTTCCTTAAGTTAGAGCTACTCTCAAACTAGACTTGATGTCATCTGTGTCTAGGGGCTTTCTAGAGAAAATGCAAGCAGTATTAATTCTAGGTTACACATCAAGAAAAATCTTTACTCTGAAACTTTATAAAACAGCTTCTTGCTACATTCCTTCCATCCTTTTCTACAGGATGTTCTCCTCCTCCAAATTAGAATATGATCACTGAAATAAATCCAGACTAAGTATACAGTATCTTAAAAAGCATCATCATCTCAGTGTATCCAGTCACAGTACAGGTACACAGTAAATGAGAGAATCGCCAAGAGCAGAGAGCTGTAGCACAAACGGATACATCCAGAAAATTCTTAAACCTGCTCCATGACAGAACTTAGTGCACGGAGACACTGGTTTCATTGTAACCGGTGAAGAAAAAAAAACCCAAAGTCCTAAACAGGGGTATGTAAGAGCGAGGAGGTCTGTTTCAGAAGGAATACACAGGAACTGTTGTGAATGCATATTGTTTCAAAGAGGCTATCAAGGCTCTTAACCCAAGCGTAATTCAGATAAGATGCTTGTCACCTTAGCCCACATTCTCATTCTAATCAGCAAGAGTCCTCTTTACACCCCTCCTAGGCTAACACCGAACAAACCCTTGTATTCAGCTTAAGGGTAGGCAGCTTCCCACGGGGCAGGGGGGGGGGGGACCAGTCACACACCTTCCCTTGAAGGGGCAGGTAAGCAAACAAGTACCTTCCCACAGCTGCTATTTCAACACCACAGCAGCAAGAACATGCTACTGCTCGAACCGTGCTTCGATTTTAGTAGCGTTTCCAGATGTAATCGAGCACGAACAGCCACAGAAGCCACGCAGGGCCTGCTGGGCTGCCAAGGTCCTCGCTCGCCGCTGTGCCAGCTCAGAGACAGGCAGGTTTTTAAGCTGCCAGCTGAGACGAGGCGGCAGAAACCGCGGCTACTTGGGAGTCGCTTCTCGGGTTAACATTCACCTTTCACAGAGAACATGAAGCTGTCGCCCTGCTTCCAGATGCCCGACTCCCGTCCCAAACTTCACAGTCAAACCTAAGGAAACGGGGCTGGTGCTTCGGAGTTCGGCGTAGGAGATGGAACCGCGACAGAGCTTCTCTGGCGGCTGCCACCACGCAAAGGCAAGCGGCCCAGCCCCGCCAGCGCCATCTTAGATAAAGCGAAACCGAGAGCCGAGGACTCCTCGCTCCCCCTACCCGCCGTCCACCCCCATTTTCTGATCGGCGCTGCCGGCNGCCGTCCGCCAGCCCCTCCGGGGCGGAGCGGCTGCGGGACCTGCTCCCCCCTCCACTCCCCTAGCCGGCGCGGAGGGGAAGGGCCCGCCACCCCATCGGACTCCACGAGCAGCAGCGGCCAAATAATAAGCAGGCGACATGGGACAACCCCGCGACCCCAGCCTCAGGCCGAGCGGCCACCACTCACCTCGCCTCGTCACCTACAGCCGGAGCCGCGCCCCGTTCTTCTAAGCAGCCTCCGCTCCCAGAGTGGCGGCGACGGCACTTCAAGCACCACCCCCTTCCGCTCCGCCGGGCGCCACCTTCCCCTCTTGGGGGAAAATGCGCCACCAGCGCCCCAGCGCGCAGGCGCCTTTCCCGCCCCTTCTGCTCATTAGCATTCGACGAGGGCCCCGTCCCCCAGCGGCGGCTGCGCGCGATGCACCCTGGGAGTTGTAGTCCATCTCGCCTCGACGAACCGCATCCTGAGGCGGGCGCAGCGGCGAGCAAGAACTACATCACCCATGAGGACCCTGGGCCCCGAGCCTCAGTTTCCATAGAAGTGGAGAAAAATGATGTCAGTATTTCCGATACGGTGGCCAATGGGGCCGAGGGAAGGGCGGGCTCTGCAGGCCGGGGCCCAATGGAGGAGGCGGGGAGAG
>VZTM01030369.1:7637-20978 GCA_013400555.1 Jacana jacana | reverse complement strand
ATGGGCAATGCTGCTTAACCTGTCCTGGATCTTCCTCTTACTGCCTTAGCCTTTTTGTGGCTTCATGCATATTCCAACTACCCTACTTAAGGAGCCCCATTGCACAGAAGGTATACTTGTACGGATTTGTATTTATTTATTTCTTAAGCAGGCTTCTGGTAGTCCAGCACAACCCGCTGTGAGCCAGGTGTAGCTGTTTCTGTGCTTATGTAATTAATTGTTTTGGCATCTGATCTGTTTGGAAATTTATTTTTCAGATCAGTCAGCATTGTGTTCTGGTTCAGTGCATAAACGTTTCTAGAAGGGCCTGGGAGGTGTTCCTTCAAACAAGTGGTGAGGGAAGGAGAAATAAGAAAGCACTTAACTGTTTAAGCAGTGCAAGTGTCAAATGTCTACTGTAGCCTTAGCTGAGGCACAAATAAATGTATTAGTTACAGTAAAGAGTGCTTCAGTGGCTATCGCAGTGGGAACCACGTTCTTTTGTCATTTCCTTTTGGGAATTTAGACAGAAGACAGGTATGTTGGATGGAGAAGGTTGAAGGTGAATACTTACTGAGGTTCCTGTTGCCTTTATCTCTCAGTAGTCTTGCAGTACAAAAGCTTTTCTTGGAAATAGTCATCGAGGCTAATGTTGTGTTGTTGTGTGTTGACAGCCGAATATTTTGACAGGGAGGTGAACTGCCTGGTACCCAACAATTAGGGGAGCATGTGATGTACTCGGTTTCTGTTACAGGATAGAGTCAAAAGTACATAGCTTTGTACACTAATCTATGCTATTCACTTGTGGTGTGTTTGGTTTTTTTAAAGAAACCTTACATAATGGATTTCTATTATTTTACCCCCAAAATAATGAGGTTCACAGCCTCTCCTAGTTTGTTCCTTTTCCTGTCAGAAAAGAACTGAGTTCCAAGTAACTGATTTTCAAAGCTCAGTTGTCACTATGCTGTACCGTGTATTGTGGTCAAGGTATTTCTATCCGTAGACACAGTAATAGGGGAAGATGGAGGCCTTATAAGCACACAACTTAGTTGATGGCTGTGGAAGCTGTTTGTCTGAACTGAGGTAGCTTCTAAAAGCTGGAGCCTGTAAAGCTCTCAGGCTTAAGCACTGGTAAAATGGATCTTGTCCGTATGTTTTGCAGGGGATGTATGTTATTTGCTCTTTGAATATGACTATGTGTTCAGTGACTATAAGAACTTCAGTGCAAATTCCAAGAGTTTTGTCTTAATTTAGAATTCCATTGTGAAGCAGTACTATTAATATTATGAAACAGTTGTGTTTCAGTTACTGCTGTTTTGCTTTTCCCATGGGGTTTGGACTTAGCAGTAAATGGTTTTTCTCTCAGTTCAGTTTTGCTCTTGAAAAAGCTCATGCTTCTTTTTCTTGATTTGTATCTGTTTTTATTTCTAGGCCTTTCTTAAAACTTTCCATGTCTAAATGGACTCCTGAATGTAATATAGTTTATACTCTAAAAGCGGATATGAAGAGTGAAGTTCCTTCTGATGCACCAAAGAGACAGGAGAGTCTGAAGGGGATCCTTTTGAACCCTGAGCCTATTGGGGCAGCCAAAAGCTTCACTGCAGAAGTTGAGATGATTGCCAGTAAAGTAGGGAATGAGTTCTCTCACTTATGTGGTGATTCTCAAAAGCAGAAGGACATGAATGGCAACCGTACAGACCAAGACAAAAGTATTGTGGTGCGAAAAAAGCGCAAGAGCCAGCAGGCTGGTCCTTCATATACTCAGAATTGTCCTGATAAAGAAAACCAAGGAATCTTAGGCTTAAGACAGCATCTAGAAACACAGAGTGAAGACAACGATTCTTCTTTTAGTGACTGTATCTCTTCGCCTTCATCTAGCCTACATTTTGGAGACTCTGACACAGTAACATCTGATGAAGAAAAAGATGCTCCTGTAAGACACCCTCAGGCAGTGCTGAATAGTACGAGTAGAACTCACAGTGCAAGGTCACACAAGTGGCCTCGGACTGAGGCAGACTCTGTACCCGGGTTATTAATGAAAAGGCCCTGTTTTCACAACAGTTCTTTAAGAAGACTTCCATATAGGAAGAGATTCGTGAAAACAAGTTCATCGCAGCGGACACAGAACCAAAAAGAACGAATCCTAATGCAGAGGAAAAAGCGGGAAGTGTTAGCTCGAAGAAAGTATGCTTTACTACCCAGCTCCAGCAGTTCCAGTGAGAATGATCTCAGTACTGAATCTTCTTCCAGCTCATCTACTGAAGGAGAGGAGGACTTGTTTGTATCACCTGGTGAAAACCACCAGAACACTACAGCTGTTCCTTCAGGTAAAACACAGTTCCTGAGGTAGTTTTTATTAATGAGCTTTCATCATGTACAAAGTGCTTTTTCTATAAGTGCTTTGGAGGAGTTGTTTTTATAGACATTATACTACAAGTAGACTTAATGCAAGTAACATAAACATTACACCATAAATTCTTGATGGGAAAAGTACCTTCAGAGCTTCCAGTAAAATTACAGAAAACCTAGAATCTTTACCCTCAATGTAAGAGGTGAAGTTAATGGTTTCTAAACAATGTACTGCCAAGTTGCTGGATCAAAGCAGTCACATGACGTGGAGCCGATCCTTTTAGTTTGTTTTTTTTTTTTTTTAGCTGTTGGCTTCTATTAAAAATTTTAGCTATTACAGCTTTGTTAACTGATTGTGGAAATAACAATTCTGTCTGGTTTTAAAATATAGAAATATCTGCTGATACATAATTAACTGTACTTGACAAAATATAAAGAGAAGGGAAAATTGGTCATTGTGACAAGAGCCTAAAATATGATTAATTTGAAGGTAGCTTTAATATTGCAATAATAAGAGAAAATTCTAAGGCCTTTTGTAGTTGTGCCTTCTGTTTTTCATCTCAGCTTTTCAGAGAGTCTGGTGAAGTAGCTGCATGGAAGGCAGCCTAGTGTTAATTTGTGCAACCATGGTTTTTTGCCTACTGACAAAATGTGGTCTAGAAAGTAAAACAGTATCTCAGACCGTGCTGATCATTCCTCTAAGGAAAAACCACAACTGAAAATGCAAAGACAGGTTTAAAAAAGTAAAAAGAGTGTATGTTTGTGTTGGGGCAGGATTTATGCTTGAACAGAACCTGAGTACTAAAAAATGCATTGTTTACTGCTGAGGGTGTTGAGATGCTGGAACAGGTTACCAAGAGAAGCTGGGGATGCCCTATCCTTGGAGATGTTCCAGACCAGGTTGGATGGGGCTTTGAGCAATCTGGTCTAGTGGGAGGTGTCCCTGCCCATGGCAGTGGGGTTGGAACTTGATTAAGGTTCTTTCTAACCCAAACCTTTTTATGATTGCTTGTTATCCATTGTAGCAGAAATAATTTGAGTGTTGCTCTTGATTGTGCTGTTTAAATACCAGAAGTAAAATTTCTAATGCAGAAACGTTATTCTGCAGTGTTAGGGCTGCATAAATAACTCTGAAATAGAGTTATTGCACAGCCTTAATTATCTTCATGGATATTTGTAGGGACCAAAATATGGTCTTTTAAGTATAAAAAGTTATTTGACATGCATGTTCATGTATATTCAAGGGTTTTGTTTGTAAATATTTTGTGTGTGGGGATATGCATACACTCATATAAAAAAAATTAGGAAACTACTGAGTTAACACTTCTGTTTCTGACTTAATAGTTTTTTCTCATTTTCAAGGAGGATGGAGTTTCATGTAACTGTAAAATGAGATTATATACCATTAACAGCTCTCTTTCCCCATAGAGCACCATGCAATGGTTAAACTGGTATATGGATGAAAAAATGTAGGCTGTGGCTTTCTAGGTGACAATCTTTTTCTGACCATGGTGTTGAAAGAGTGAACTTCCAATTTTTAATATTTTTTTTGCCTACTTGAACTGTTAAAATCTACTGCCCTTAACACAAATTCAATTATTACCACTTCTGTGCTATAATTTCTCTTGAAATGTGGAATAAATATTTCCATGGTTTATCTTTCTATAGGCATCCCAAAAGAGTCTGTTTAGGGAGAGATCTCTTTAAAAATCAATGGAGTAATTACTGAATATGTGAGCTGTTTAGGTAACTTTGGATAACTCAAGTAATTCAATGTGATGTTAATTTGATGGTAGGAAGACTTGAAGTTCCAAGTAACTTCATCTAGTAATGTGCAAAAGTGCATTGTCCATTGTCTTAACTTTCATACTACTTGAAAAGCAGGCTTAATTCACACAATTGTTTATTATGTCATGAATGAAAAATCATTTAACTGCATCAATTAATTTTAGAAAAATACTGACATCAGGTGTAACTGAAATAAGATAGGCTTTAAAGAATGTGTATTATGGAGGCTGTAGTTCAGGACCAATACTTGCAGTGAGCTGAAAAGTAATTCTAGTTTACAAGTATGTGAATACTATGGTTTGTTTTTTTTTCCAGTAGAAATACGTATGGAGGGGAAAATTTTAAGCATTTTATTTACATGCAGAGAAAATGGGAAGTTGAGCAGACTTCCTGTATAAAAGTGTCCTATTTTTAGAAAGATAAGTGATTAACGTTTTCTGTAGCTTTCTGCCATTGTATAGGGCATTTCTAGTTATTGAGTTGGGACAGGAATGGGCCCAGCTAGAAAAATAGCTGTGCATCCTCTGTGTGTATGAGCAAGAGTGATGGTGTTTCTGTATGAGGAAAGGGTTGTAGTGCTACACTAGCCTGTGTAGGGGAAGAATTTTTTGCTCTAGATTGTCATGTGAAGGTTATGTATGCATCTGCTAAAGCTACAAAATATACTAGGGGGGTGGTTAGTAGGTTGAGAGAGGTTCTCCTCCCCCTCTACTCTGTCCTGGTGAGACCCCATCTGGAATATTGTGTCCGGTTCTGAGCTCCTCAGTTCAAGAAGGACAGGGAACTGCTAGAGAGAGTCCAGGGCAGGGCTACCAAGATGATTGAGGGAGTGGAGTATCTCCCATACGAGGAAAGGCTGAGGGAGCTGGGTCTCTCTAGCTTGGAGAAGAGGAGACTGAGGGGTGACCTTATTAATGTTTATAAATCTGTAAAGGGTGGGTGTCAGGAGGATGGAGCCAGGCTCTTCTCAGTAACATCCAATGATAGGACAAGGGGTAATGAATGCAAGCTGGAACATAGGAGATTCCAGTTAAATATGAAGAAAAATTTCTTCACAGTGAGAGTGACTGAACACTGGCAGGGGCTGCCCAGGGAGGTTGTGGAGTCTCCTTCTCTGGAGACATTCCAAACTCGCCTGGAGGCGTTCCTGAGTGATCTGCTCTAGGTGTTCCTGCTCTGGCAGGGGGATTGGACTGGATGATCTTTCAAGGTCCCTTCCATTCCCTGATATTCTGTGATACTGAAGGTCAAAGAACTTCTGCTAAGAATATGAAGCCTGCAGCATATATTCAAAACTCCCAAAGGATATACTTAGGAAAGGAGGAGAATAGTAACCATCAGAAAAGAAAAAAAAAAAATAAAAATATAACTGATTTTTTTAATCATCAGATATCAAAGTGATGGTCTTGTAGACAACTCAATAGCTATTTTTATTAAGGATATGTCGCAAAATATTTCTTTGCTTTGAATATCGATGCTTGTCTAAAGATAGAGTGCATTTAAAGAACCACTAAACTTAAGTAGTGTATACTGTTCTGGAAAATGTTCCTTTCTGATTATTGAGAGAAAATAAAGTAACATATCTTAACCAATTAAGTGTTTAGTAGGTTGGCTCTTGTAGTTAGTTTTATTAACTTGGCTATTTTTGACGATGATATGAATGGAGATGTGTGTGGATGTTGTTTGCTTGTTTGAACAAAACCCTTTACCAAACCTTTACCAAAATACTACAAACAACACTGCATAGGGTTTTCCCTCCTTTTCCTTTTCTATCAGGGCTTCAGCTGTTTTTCTGGTAGAACTTTGTGCTTTGAGAGCAGGAGAGTATTCAGTTAAGCATGCAATCCTGACACCTGGGAATAGATTACATTGTATTACCAGCTGTTTGCCATCAAAGATGGTTGTCACCAGTTAAATCTGGAATGGCCCGATGAAGCTCATTTAGTAGATGGAGAGTTGGGGGTGTAAGGACAGTGTGAAAACAACTGTGTAGTTTACCATGAAGGCTTTTTCAGGGGTATATATTCTCATCTGAATGCTGATCAGTTGGCTTTAATTGAAATACTGGTCTTACAGTTAAAATAACTGCAAACAGCAACATTTTTGCTGTGAAATGCAAATTTTGATTCTGCATTTTGTTTGTTTAGCTAATTCCAAAACTTCCTCTAACCCTCAGAGGACCTGTAAACACACATATGGAGATAGTTCTCTTTTGACTTTCCTTATCAAAGGTGGCTAAATTTCAGCTTTTACTTTAATTGAATCTCTGTAATATCATAATGCAAATTTTCTGATATACCTGTAGGAGGGAGTATTTGATTTTCAGTTTGGAGTTAAAGGGCTGGGGGTGCCATTTGGAGACAACCAAGCTGTGGGGCAGGTGGGGGGGCAGAATCTAGCAAAAGCTAAAGCTGGAAGAAGTTTTTAGCCTCATGTATCCTATTTGGCAGTAAATCCAAAGCATGGGAAATGGGAAAGTCTTGTGACAAAAAAATGCTAGGTGGAATTTTGCATTGTCATAAATTGTTCACCTAATAGCACTTAAAATTCCTTCAGAGTCTACTCTTGCTAATCTTGGGGTTTTTTTTTGATCAGGCTGGTAGACAGGCCTTTTTCCTTAGAATATAATGCTTATGAGAAGCTCCTCCAGTTTTTAAGCTGCTTAGCATGGTAAGACCAAGTCTACTCACCACCATCTTCTTGATTCCTCTCACATATTTTTACTCTGTCTTCCCAAAATGTTGAATACAAACATCTGATATTTTAAAATCCAGAAAATGGTGAACATCTTAAACATTTTCATGTTAAGCAACATAACAATTCATGTTCAGATTCTTTTAACTGGTTCAAGATAAACATGTTTATTATGAGGAAATGAGCTGCCTGTTGTTATGGTTGATTTATTTTTCAGTTACTTAATCCCTCCTAAAACTATAGCATGCACTCCTTCCCTCACAGTAATAATGCAGCTCGTAATTCAGAGCTTTAAGCTGAATAGCATTAGTGGATGAGGAAGTGAGTATGTGCCCTTTCTGTTGTGCCTCTTATTAGAGAGGGTTTGGGAAAGAATGGGGAGCTGACAAGGAAAGAAGCACCTAGCAGTCGACATTAACCATCACTGCTGTATCTATCTCCTGTGAATTAGAGCTTTACAAAGCTACAGTACTAAGAGTTAGCATGGAATTCGCTTCAGGGCTTCCCTGTAGCTGCTGCAGCTTTCTGTGCTGGAAAGATGCTACCTCTCCAGTTGGCTTGTGTAGGATTGCTGATAGGACTAAGATTTATGTGCCTGGTTAAGAACAGTCAGTAGTGTTTTGGATTAGCCCCTGTGTTAGCACGGCTCAAAGCAGGACAAGATGCCCTAAATTCTGGTTGCTAGCTGTCTTTTTTTCCACCAGGGTGCAGACTCCTAAGCAATTTCTGTGTTTTTGAAAATGTCTTCCAATAGCACAGTTTTTGGAAAGTATATTCTGAATATGTCTCAGATACAGAGCTGTCGTATTGTAACCTAGTGTCACACAACACTAAGAGGACAGGCAGGTTCCTTTAGGGATCCTCAACAGAATGATGATAGCTAAATCATAGCTACAATTAAAGCTTTATTTTCTTAGAAGGACATGAGCAGTATAACACAGAAGTTACTAACAGTGTGACACAGGATTACAACAAATCAATATAGTACGGTCAGGTACTACAATATAATACAATGAAAATATAAAATCAATGTAATAAAACTTATAAGCAGAATAATACAGAATTTTATAATGCAATTTAACTTATAGTATCTCGTCACCTGGGACCTCTGCATATCAGATCAAATCCTAATACGTGGTTTGCTGTATCAATATAACAGTCTAAACTCAAAAATCATATAAAAGACTAGAAATCACTCACTTGATCCTGGGAGGATGCAGATGATGGTGAGGACATCCCTGGCCATGGAGGGGTCACGGATCTCACTGAGCAGCAGCTGTTCTGGTGTTCCTGCGTAGGACTCTAACCGCTTGCTGTTACGGGCAGTGCTCTGTGCGCTATTACGCTTCCTGGTTCTGCGCTGGGGTCATCAACACCTGGCTGGCTGGGTGCCTGGGACCTTCAAGGCCAGCAGGGAAGGGAGTAATCGGCCTGGCGCCCGAGAATCTTGGGGCTGATAAGAGAGGGGAAGAAGAAATGTTTGGTTTGTCTACTTGGTTCACAGGACCTTCAGAGCCTGCAAATGAGGGGAAAGGTCCCTTCCAATCCTTGATACTCTGTGAAAAGGAAGAAGTGACCTGCTCAGTCACAGAACGGCTGCTTGCCTCGTAAAATGACATGAGTTACGGTGGCTGTATTACCAGGGGTCAGGAGCAGGGGGGAACTGGTCACACCTAGTTCAAGAAGTTGGAAAGTTGAAGGAGGGAGTACTCATTAACAACACTAGTAGAGTATTACTTTATCCTTTTCACAATGAGTTACTGTCCAGGTAATTCTCTTAAACTCACCAGCACAAGGTGCTATAAAGGCACATGCTACTGGCAAGTTCAAAAAGGGATTAGAGGCATTTACCGACAGCAGTCCACGAGCAGTGAATAGCCAAGAAAGCGCTCTCTGCAGCTCTAACGTTGTGGGTGCTGAGTCTTGTGAGAGGTTTCAGTTAAGGTTATAGCCTGGATTTTCTACTCTCGCCACGCAGTTTTGCCTGCTGCAGCTGGCAGAGAGAACATGGACCTCAGCAAACCCATGGTCTGTTCCAGTGAAAGTTTGAATCTCCAACTGAGTCATCTCTGTCACCACAACTTGACTGCTTATGTTAAAGCTCTTCTGTTTTCACTTACGGTTTGGTCAGACTGTCTCATTCAAAACTGGGTATTGTAAAACTACCCTGTCTTACATGTAGTATTTAAATTAGTTAGACCCCATGTTACTTGCAAAATAGGTGTAAAATACCCTCCAGGAAGGACAACAATCAGCCTAATATAAATTTGGATATTGTACTAGTGTCGTTTATGTCCCTGGTGGGGTAGTTGTGTTAATGATGATTGATTATCTCTTAGCTATGCCATGATCTTTCAGAGTTAAGTAATAGTATAATTATATACATTATACACAGAGAATAATTGTATATATTACATGTTACACTGTGCAAAGCTCGTTCTAGTTGGTATCTAATTCTAAAACTTGCTTCCATGAGCTACATGTGGTCTGTCAACAGCACCTAGCAGTTCTGCAATAATCTTACAACTTTCTGGGGAAGAGATATGATATCCTCCTGAGCTAGATATTGGACTACACAGTATTGTATTAGAAGTTTTATTCTGCTTAATAAAGTACTTCAGTCTGGCAGATTGACTGTCTTTCTGATATAGGGCCTGGGGAGGGAGGGTTTTGTTTTTTAAGGGATGATTATTGTTTTGGGCATCTTCACATTTGGATTGAAGTCAGCGTAGTTTATTCCTTTCCTCTAGGCTGGCTGAGCACTAGGTTTCTATCATAAAGCAGGCTATAAAAAGAGGAGAAAAGCTTCTTTAAAGAAGTTACTAATTATCACTGATTATTAGTCACATAGAAAACCTAATTACTAGTTGCTGTTGATGGGTCTGACTAGTTGGGATATGCAAAATTTGCAAACTAAAATTCAGTGGCTTGCACGCACCATAAAATGTTATTCGTAGGTGTGAGTAGGGGAAAAATATCATGGGAAACTATCAAAATTCTTGATGTATATTTCAGTAGAAGTTTTGTTTTTAACCAGCTCACTTAAAGCATAGAATGAGTGGTAGCTCAAAGTCTAATTTAGTCACAAACAACTAGAGTATAATTTTCTTGCTGTGTTTTGTTATTCAGGAGATGACAGAAGTAGTGTATACTTGCAGGAGGATAATTTTCTGTTTATTTTATAGCTATAGGTATTAAGCTGAAAGTAGCATGAAATACCTCTTGTAGATCTGCATAACGATTTTGCTGCCAGCAGCCCAGTGACTCTTCTCCTTGAAAGGGGATTACCTTCAAGGAGTGTAGGATTAGTATAGTAACTCTCTCATTATACAGATTTAGCCCTTCCCTTAAGGGGTCAATCATTTAGATGATACATTGATGAGTAAGGTATCCATATTTATACTTTAAGTAAGGTCAAATTTGCTTGAAGTTCATTCCAGACAGAAGATGACTGGGCAGTTATTGGTATGTGCATAAATGCAAAGAAATGAAGTATGCGTTGTCATGGTGGACTGTATGAAAACATCCTGTGGGGGGGTGGACTGCAGGGTGAAAAGTAATCCTGAGAAAGATGTGCAAGTATGTTGTCATTTGGTGCCTTTCTGCATTTGGATTTTTTTTGGTGGGTTTTTTCCTTGGCTTTTGGTGTGTTTTGTGAATTGTGCAGTACATTATGAACCAGGATTTACTGAAATATAAAATTCTCTTGGATCTATACCCTTCCTAAGCAATTTACTTTACAGGTGTTTGTATATATATCTACACTGAGTATATTCCCATTTAGATCTAAAGATGCAGGCATCTTAAAGGGACGCTCAGCTGTTTACTATTAACATGTAGCCTTGGATTCACCAGATGGCTCCTAAAAGAGTTGCATATGCAGTAAATATTTGAGGCATGCCAGTGCCTCAAAACTCTCTTGAGCAAGTATTTTTAGAAAGAATATAGTAAAACCTCTTAAAATCCATTTGTTTTATTTCTGCACGTCAGTCATCTCATTAAAGAAAACTTCCTTGTGCTTTACAGGGCTGTGTGACTTAAAATTCAAGTCAACCATCTTGAACTACTCTGACATACCAGTGAAGTTCACCTTCAGAAACTAACTTAACCTGCAAGGTTACATTATGTGGGACCGCAAAACGTCATGGCCTTGCTAGGATTGGGTCTGGAGTAGTTCAAACCAACAGCCTTGAGTTATAAGTGCATTTGGCAGAGCACTTCCCACCACCAGCATCCCCAGTTTTGGAACTACCTCTTTCAAAAAGGCATCTTAAATTTTACTAGTTCTTTAGTACCGGTACAGTCTTAATTCTTAATTGACTTGTAAATGCAATGCTCTAGCTGCAAGGACAAATCCCTTGTGTGTGGGCTTGCTGAATTTTCAGGGATAGCTGTGCTGCTGCTCATGGGCTGCAGGCACCCTGTATTCCTCTCAGACTGGGGAGGAGACTCTCCTCCGAGACCTCAGCTGGACATTATTGCAGAGACTTTTCTGTGTTTTAGCACTATCCTTTGTAGCAGCAGCTTGTCTAAATTGGAATAAACTGGTGTGGTTTTGTCTGTGATGTTTGAAAACCTGTGTTCTCTTCCTTGTAGCAATGTATGAGGAAAGACAAGAAGCAGTAAATCCTGTTGGCAATGAAAGATGGGGTTTTCATACCACTGGGTTCTGCCAGCTCTGTGGCTAGTGACTGACTTTGGAAGGGCTGCTTCATAGGCATTATGAACGTTACCTCAGTGTTGCTTATGCTTCTGAAGTTTTGCTACTCAGCTGACTTTATTGTTCAGATAAATATAATGAAACCAGTTTGTATTGGCTGATTTGTCGAATTTGTACATACTGTTCTCCACATACACGTTTTTAATTTAACCAAAGTTCTTATCCATATACCTCTCCCCCTGGTGTGCTCCTAATAGAGCTCACTTGAAAGCTTTTCTGTTTAAAAGGGGATACAAAGCTGTGTATGATCATAACTTTTGTTCATAGGGTTTTTTTTCCTAGCAATATAATCTTGCTAAGTGCCATGCAAATATTTACATAGTTTAGAAGGATTGTTTTGCTGCTTCATTTTGAAGAAAGAGCGTAGTATTGGCTGCTTGTATA
The DNA here is from genome assembly GCA_013400555.1 of Jacana jacana. Lineage (NCBI taxonomy): Eukaryota > Metazoa > Chordata > Aves > Charadriiformes > Jacanidae > Jacana > Jacana jacana. The sequence goes on along the minus strand of VZTM01030369.1, from coordinate 9,064 downwards.
GGAAGGCACTCCATGGGATAAAAAACCAATGCTTTTGTGCTTTTGACTTGGGAGGGTGCTCTTGGAAAGCATAAGCAGTAGGAAATAGCATACAGTTGAACTGTATCTATGCTATATCCTATTTTGACTATTTAAGATTTTCTTTATTATTTTGAGTCATAAGCCCTGTTCATACAGTAACATTTCTGATGGTTTCTACAGTCAGGTTCATGTGTAGTCTGTAAAATCACATCTTGACTAAAAATTTGCTTAAAAAAAGTTAAGTAAAACAAACACTCGGCACGACACAGGCAAGTGTCTGAGTTGTGTAGGTACTCAGTTGAGAATGGTTTTCTTGAGATGGGCTTGTGTCAGAGGTAAGATATACACAGAATGACATGGTATATGATTTTGTCCTCAAGGAGGTGCTGTTTATTTTCAGATGTAAAGCTGTTGCACCTGTCAGATTTCCAGAAGTACTGAGTCTGAGGACAGACGGACTCCCAGGAGTGCTCTCTGACTTACTGTAGCTCAGAGATGGTTTTTTCTGACTTTTCCCCAGCCGTTTCGCTGCCTGATTTCATTTGAGAAGCAGCTAAAATAACTTTGTGTAAGGAAGCTGTTACTTATTTGCCCATGAATTTCAAGATGTCAAAAAAGCATGACGTTCTTCTGAATGTGATGATGACTTTAGCTGCCTTTTTCTTTTACTTGGAGTAATTGGCCTGTCTGTGTTTTCAATTTTAGTATGTGACTTCGGTTTCAGCATGTGGTTTTGGTTTTTAGGCACTGTAACTTTCTCACTTTTTCCCAAAATTTCCCCACAAGTTCTGAGAATTAATGTTGTCACATACTACTTGCAATCATGAGCATTTGGTGAATACAAGTATTTGGAAGCATCACTCTTTCCATATTCAGGCACCGGTCTCTCTGGGCTAAGTATGACCAGGAACAAAGGCCATTGGAAAATAAGTACTGCAAGTGTTTTTTTTTTTTTAAAAATATAGAAATGTTGATTCTTGAGGGGGCTGGGGGATGTGCATGTGGCTATGGAACATAATCTGCCTCACCTTGTCATTGGGTAGAGCAGCTGAGGTCAGTCCACACATGATGTAAGTATTGACTTGAATGAGACCAAATTCTTCAAGCAATTTTCTTGAAGAAATCTGCAACTCTTGAGGTGGCAGTTTGCTGTTTCTAGGCTGTCTAGCTAATTTACTTAGCAAGTTCTTTTGTGCTTAGTGATACTACTGTAGTGATTAAATAATCTGTAGCTCAATTTAAGTATTGTAGATAGCTCGGGCTTGTCACTATCAGTATTACAGCTGTAGAGAAGTGTTTCTATGTGTCTGCGTATTAGGCTGGAACTTCAATTATTCTTCTTGAAGTGGAAATTGTTTCCTGTCAAAACTTGTCTCAAAATTGATTTTGTGGGGTTTTGGTGGTTG
>VZTM01030368.1:78712-92953 GCA_013400555.1 Jacana jacana | reverse complement strand
GATTCTATGATTCTATGATTAGAGAGCTTGGCATGGGACAGCCTTTTATCTGTGGAAAGTAGCACTTGATTACCCATTGACTCCTTAGATGTATTTCATAATGAGATCCCTGACTCCTAGAAAGGATGTAGAAAAACTACCCTGCTTGAAACATAACATTTGGAAAGGAAGTTTAGTTCTCAAGGGAAAAGCAAGAAGCTAGCATTATTCCTGCTGGACAAGTGGAGGCTTTGAAGTGTGTCTTTGTGTGTTGGCTTTAACCATCAAAGGGAGGTCCTGTGGGTGCTGTCACCAGGATGTTCAGAGCTTGTGGAGGTCATCAGTCTTCTCCTGGACAAGACCCTTCCGGTCCCTAAAAACTACAAATGGCTAAATATTCATTTGCCATATACAGTCTTGTGAGCAGGACAGGTTCTGATAGCCGTAATGCTGTGGTTTACTTATTTCCAGAAGTCAATGGCTTTTGCTGCTGTCATCGGAGTAAATGAAGCATCTGGTTCCAGGAGAGAGAGTGCCAGCAGAGCAGAATCTGATCCTTCATAAGTGAGAAGTAATAAATTGAGTGGCTGAAGTTTTTCCTGCATTTCTAATTTAAATAGTACGTTTACAGCTGGTGTGCCGTGTCCCAAATTCTGTTTCTATTATCCTTTAAATGTTAACCTTCGCAGTGCTAGGGTCTTGCAGCAACTGACAGTATATTGTGGTCTGACAGGGACTGAATTCAGACACCCAAACTGTAATTTCTAAGGATAAAGATCAGAGTATGTGGTGTCATTTTATACTTTGTTTCCCCAAGAGCTTTTTGCTGAGTAATCTTGGTGAAGGAAAACAAAGGAAGATTTAGCTTCTCTGTGAAGTGACACCAGGGCTATCTGCTAAGACAAGACTGACATCTCTAGGGTCCAGTGCTGCCTGGTCTGCAGGAGCCAACATTTTCACTGTCTGGGAGGGACTGATGACTTGCGTGGAAGGTCAACAACTCATGGAGACTGGGACAGGGAAGCTACTAGCTCACCAGACAGCTACCCAGAAACCTTCAGATTAAATGTTAAATAAAAGAAACTTGGTTTTCTGTCACTTTTATTGATGCAAAGTTGGTTTTAAAAGAAAATCTACTACAGCAATGCCTTCAATGCCTTAGTAAGAGTAGCCAGTTAGAAGGTAGTCACCTCAAGACTTCTCTAGAGGGAACAACTTCAGACAGCTGAGGTATAAATTAAATGACCTGACTAAAGCCTAAGCATAAGCTGCACTGAGAGAAGTACAATTGATGTTTTGCAAGGTCCAAAGAAACTAAATTGAAAAAGAGCACTATTTGGATAGTATATATATATATATATTGCTCTTTAGCTCGATTGTGTCACAGCAAATTCACCAGCAGGAGGAAAGCATTTGTTTCATCGCTGAGCAGTTTCCATGGCATTGGAAAATGGCTTCGCCAGCAACGCACAGTTACAGACTCGACGTGGGGTCTCTGCAGTTCTCAAGCACTTTGCCATGATTAATTCCAGTGGAGCTGGGGCTTAATAGGCATTTGTGTCAGGAATTGAACAAGAGCAGCGCCTCTCCACAGGAATTACTCAGCATCTCTCAAAACACAGGGCTATTATTTTTATGCCAAGAAATAGGTCCCAGACTTGAAGTCTTGCAAGGTCAGAATTTTTTTTTCATTGAAAAAACCCTCTACCGTAGCTCTTCACTACCTTAAATGCAGGCATTGGGCCCACGTAATTTGTGGGCCCATTTGTAGCTATGGATACTTTACAAAAGAGGGATAGAGCTGGACTTTAGAGATCCTCAGAACTTAGCATGCTGACCAGAAAAAAGTCTCACCTAACCCTTACAAAGTCCTGGCAGTGGAAAGGGGTGTGAATCCAAACCAGCTCAATGGCTTGAGTACTTTATTTTGCTTCTTTTGCTCTCGCTCCCGTTAGGACTCTACCAAAGAAAGGCAATCACAGTTTCTTTGGCTTCAAAAGTGAGTAAGAGTGACTACTAAAGAAAGCAGGATCAGGAAGAGGATTTTCTGCCCTCCTTCCTAGTTTATATTGCATGTGTTCACTTCTCCCAGAGGAAGGCCCTGTTTCCATTCCCTTCTCCACCTAAGATGACTGAACCCTTCCTGATGTAGGGACTTAGAGCCACATTCCTTATTTTCCTGGGATATGTTTGTCTCATGGATCTTTGTGAAAACTGGAGCCTTCAAGCATTCTCAAACTGAGAACCTTAGAGGTGTAAGAACTGAAAAATGACAGTAATTTCTGAAAGTTAAATAGTTCCTTTGTTCTTTCTGTCTTACACTTTAAAAATGAAATCACAGGTTTTTTTTTAATAGTAGCAGATATTGGAGAAAAACATAAATTCCTTACATTTATAGGGAATGCGGGTGTATCTCATGTATGGTTTCTATTATGCCAATATAAGGGACCAATCTCACAGAATCAGTCTTTTCTGCAATTGGGGAAATATTGGCAAATATTTACTTTGTATTGAAAGCTGCAAGCTCTACTCTGTTCCGCAGCAATAGGAAGTCTTGTATAACTGCTGGCATTCTTGAGAGGGGATTCCAAAACAACTTTGCATCCCGCCCAACAACGTAATGGGTACGTGGGTGGAGACTTGTTAGGGCATGCTCCATGCACTGAATAACTGGTGAAATGTCCTTGTTAAGACAGATCTTGGACAGCTTTTCTTTCTTTGCTGCATCTGTAAAGGTCAAAAAAAGAAGATCATTTGGCGACAAGGTGACTTTTAACTCTTTCACTCACACTGATTTGTGCAATTTCACTAAGGAAGTGGATTTTCTTGTTTCTCCCTACACAAGAGTTTGTAGCAGTTTCTGAAGACCAAGTCCCCAGCCATAATGACCTTGTGATATAGTTGACCCCAAGAACAGTCTAGTTACCCTTAATTGTGGAGCAGTCATGGCAAAAGTGGGACTGTATGGTCTGAGGAAAAGGAGTCAGCACTGACAGTAGCTCAGAATAAACAGAACTATGTAAGAGACAAAGGGAAACAAAAATGCTGTCGTTGTAAATAAGTCTCTTGTAGTAGAGAAATTACTTTGCAGTAAGTTGGGAAACACAATCGTAACAACAAATAAATTGAGGGACAAGAAAGTCCAAGGATCAAAAGACAAGCAACCTCTGTTCAAGCTGGCTTAGCCAGTGTCTGTCAGACAGTCCCGGAGTGGCTTCACCAATGCTGGGGTTAGCAGAAGCAAAGGGAATTGATCCCTATTTGATTACTAAATAAATAAACAAAGAGTTATGACAGAAAAACACATCAAGTGCATTGATTACATCATCAGATAAAAGGTTTTCTGTTTGGGATTTTGCTCAAAAGCTTTATGCCAACAGGAATAATTAATCTTTAACTGAGATTTGAATAAAACTTCTAAAACACGTCTTTTGTGAAGATGGTCATATTGTGATGCAGATGCATGTGAAGAGTAATTTTTCATATCACAGTCTTTCCAAAAAGTCAGAATGATTAGAAGATACAATGTTAGTTCACAAGACTTTCTTAGAAAGAAGTGCATTGCTTGTTTTGACACAAACGTCTGGAAATTGCCTCACCTTTCTGAAAATACTGCTCTCCATATTGCTTTTTAATAGCAAGCGGGAGTTTATTCCAAATAACCTCCTTCTCTTTCATAACCCGTGCTGGATCGGTTAATGTTGTTTTGAACAGTCCAGGTTGAATGCAACAAACCTTAATGCCAAAAGCTTTCATGTCTCTCCTGAAAAGACAGCCCAATGATTTAATTGCATTAGACATTAGATATTGCCAGGACAAAAGGTAAGAGGCACAAACTTGAACATAAGAAGTTCCATCTAAACATAAGGAGGAACTTCTTTACTTTGAGGGTGGCAGAACCCTGGAACAGGCTGCCCAGAGGCGTGGTTGAGTCTCTGTCTCTGGAGACGTTCAAAACTTTCCTGGACACATTCCTGCGCAACCTGTTCTAGGTGGACCTGCACAGGCAGGGGGGTTGGACTTGATGATCTCCACAGGTCCCTTCAACCCTATATCATTCTGTGATTCTTATTAATGCTGTGGTATTTTTTCTATATTGGCACTTCTATTTCTGCCTTTACATGGCACACTAGCACACAAATACTGTGAGGGTTGTTCACAGTTGTGAATTTTCAGGTTGTTAGCCCTAAAGGAAAGAGGAATAAACAATCTTATACATTTCACAGAGTAAGAACATGCATGGGCAGTAACAGTGCAGTAGCTGGCACAGTGTATTTCACATCCAGTTATCTGACTTGTTGGCTGCCTAAATACAAGACTGCAAAGTGTTTTTTTCATGTCATGGAATCCTTCTCAACCTCTGGCTGATGCTCCAGACTTGTGCACTTCCTTCTGGTCCCATCTCATGTCTCACATCAGCCCTGTTTAAGTGTCCTAGCATCTAAAACATCACTATATATTTAGGCACACAAGTTGCTTCCCATCTGTTTTAAAAGAAGAAGATATGGTGGTCCCCAGGATTAGTTTGTTATGTTCTCTAGATCTCTCTAATGATCCATATAATTAAGAGAAGATACATTGGAGAACAAAGCTCAGACAATAGTTGCTATCACTCAATAACTCGTAATATGTGGCTTTTTTCTGCATGGACAGCTGCTGGAAAATTCTAGGTGCACCTTTAAATTAGGAAAATCAGGTTTATATTGTGAAGTCATCTCAGTTCCCTTGAATGGAGCTCTTTCTGCCATAAGACTTCTATCCACACTAAGATAGGTCAGTTGTGAATCTGTAAGAGTACCTGTATCTGTATCTGTAATAAATGCTTGTATCTGTATCTGTAATAAATGCTTGAGGACTGCTTGTGTGCCTAACAGACTTTGTACCTTAATCTTCCAAAGTGACATAATCTATGTGGGGCAAAGGCACTTTTAAGAATTAGTCCTAAGGGTATGGTGTTTTTCAATTTTATACCAAGTGCCAGGATTATAAATCAGCTCCTATTCTGCATTTGCCGGATTTTAGTTAGTATGTGAGCCTTCAGGAAAAAAAAAAAAGAGTGGAGTTTCCCCATAGTGAGTGTTATACCTTAAGCTGTCATTAAATCCTTCTACCCCAAACTTTGAAGGAAAATAGCCACCGCCACTGAACGCTAGGCGACCTCCAACACTGGATACATTTACTATCCTTCCCTTTGCCTTTTTTATCAAGGGAAGCATATTTATTGTAACATTTATGAGTCCAATTAAATTAACTTCAATTGGTTCTCTAAAGTGCTCAATATCCAACCAGTCTGTCGGAGCTGTTGGCCCCAGAATCCCAGCATTATTGATAAGTCCCCAGAGACCTGCAAGGAAGAAAGGAAGAAAGTCAGAAAGCAAATTTTCACCAACTGTCAGATTAATTGAACTGGGTGAGACTTCATGGAAAATCAGTGAAGAGGGCAATGAAGATTTGGAGGATTTACTTGAGAATGTTCTGTGGTATTAAGCTTTATGCTTAGTGTCCAGGTTTTATCACCACACTTCCCATCACCCTTTGTGTAGTCTTCCTCCTGCAGCAGCATTTTGGGCAGGGGTTGGTGCTGGCTTTTTGTGGGAAAAAAGGGAAGTAGAGGAAGACAAGGTATGGCAAAGACCAACTCTATTGAGTCACAGGAAATGTGTTAAGGAGTAGATTTGGTCCTTGGTACAAGTAGAGTGTCCTGAGACACGGGTAAGTTCGTCCTGGTTCTGAAATGGAAGAGCTGCCAGAACAAGAAAACCCAGCTCTTTTAAACAAAAAATTAATTAAAATCCTTCTCAAAGATTTGAAAAGAAGGTAGAAAATATGACAGAGAAGGCTTTCACTATTTTTTTAGCCTGCACTGACATTTTTGCAGTAGCAGAGAACTTATGCCTTACATTGACTGACATGGCACAACTGGAGATGGGAATGATTTGTTTTTATATGAATAGCCAGCTCCAAAAAATGAGGTGGAGGCATGGAAAACCCACTAGATTGATCTGAAAAATATTTCTGAGCCCTCAGAAATGGGAGGGGAAGATGCAAAACCATAAACCAAGTCCTTTCTTGTAACAGCTGATAGAATTGTATGTATGAATACTTTTGCTGCTCTGCCCCTACTCGTAGTTTTTCGCAAGGAAAAAAAATCACTTTTGGACTGAAACCAGGCACAATTTCAAATAAAAACAATTTGGCAAGTTACAAGCATTTTTTTTAAAAGATGAAAGGTCAAATAGAGAATGGAATTTAGCAGTAAGTATAATTTGTACTATGGCACATCCTAATAGACCAAATTTAAGACTCAGAATTAGCAGAATCCAGCCTAAGGGATCTGGGGCTTTTGTGAATTCTACTGCAACAACACTTCTACTGAAATCAGGCTGTAGTAATGGTATCGTTAATGCATCAGTAATGCATCATTAACACATCATTAATGCATGAGTAGCAACAGCAGCATCTTGTCCTGCACAACTTGTTGGGTCAGAGATACAGGATTTGTCTATTTTTCAGATGGTCTGTAAGCAGTATTCCAAAATAGTTATACTTAGATTTTTTTCAATGGAGTTCATATGTATTTTTTGCTTTTGATAGAATGAGTGCTTACTTACAAGTCGTTTATTACATGTGTTCAGTTTTTAAAACAAGATCTCTTTAAGCCTGTTAAGTGGAATTTATTAAACTTGTTCCCTGGGTGGGTAACACAACATGGGAGGTGCTGAGCACACGTGCCATAGCCCAGATACTCGTGCAAGTGCAAACAGTCCCAACAAAGGTTCCAGGAACTGGATTCCTGCTCTGATAATGATGTATTCATAAGCCTGAATTTTTGGGCACATTCCCAAATATTTACCTATCATTAAGCAGATGTATAAAGCATCCCTCTACCGAGATATTCTTCCATGTTTTGGGAAGGTGACAGGACATTCAAACACACTTGTCAAATGTCAATTGAAATAAGCTATGAACATTGCACACTATTTTTAGGAAAACTCTATTGCCTTTTAAAAAAAAAAAAAAAGAGAAAAGAAAGATATCCTGGAGCTCACCTTCGGACTGAACTTCAGTTTTCACCCATGCAGCCACTTTCTTAACAGTGTCTGAATCTCTCACATCTAGCAGCACTGTCTGAAGCTGCTTTGAGGTCACAGCTTTTAACTCTTTGGCTCCTGTTTCAGTCAGGCAGCCAGCAAAAACACGGAATCCCTTTTTATCAAAAATTTTTGCTGCCATATTTCCAAATCCTGTGTCACATCCAGTGATGAATATATATTTTCCAGCAAGACTTGAAACCTTCATCCTGTCTCTTGCCCTCCAATGCCACCACAGAGAGATGATGCCAAGAAAGAGCAATAAACAGCAAAGCATTTTTACTGATTTTTTCTGGACACGTTCTCCTGAAATGAAAAAAATAAATAAAAGAAAAACCAAAAACAACAATCTGCTTTTAAAAAAAACAAAACAAAACAAAAAAAACCAAAAAAAAAAAAAACCCAACCAAAAACAACAATCTGCTTTTTTTCAAAGTTTTCAAGGGAATGCTACGTGGTTGAGATTTTTTCTTTTTTTCTTGGGTTGTTTAACTGCAGATACTCAGAGCAGTGGCCTCTTTGTGCTAAAACAAACAAACAAAAATCCTTTCTTGAGCAGAAATAAGGACTGGAGATACATTGCAATGAAGTTGCAAAGAATAATGCACATTAGGTTGCTGCTGCCAGGTCAGTAAGCTCCCGTTGAACACATCTGGAAGAAGCACTGGCTAGAAAAGAATAGCAAAAGTGAAATACTTGCATGGAAACCAAGAGAAATGTCTGAACTTAGTGACAGTTCATAGAAATTAGAGTAAGGCTGGAAAGAAAAGGTCAAGTAAGAACAGGCTGAGAGAGTTGGGATTGCTCAGCATGGAGGAGAGAAGGCTCTGGAGAGACCTTATAGTGGCCCTTCTGATATCTAAAGGGGGCCTACAGGAGAAACGGGGAGGTATTCTGTCAGGGAGTGTAGTGATAGGGCAAGGGTTGATGGTTTTAAACTGTAAAAGGTCCCCTTACAGTCTACAATTTAGACTACATATCAAGAAGAAATTTTTTACTGTGAGGGTGGTGAGGCACTGGAACAGGTTGCCCAGAGAAGTTGTGGATGCCCCATCCCTGGAAGTGTTCAAGGCCAGGCTGGATGGGGCTTTGAGCAACCTGCTCTAGTGCGAGGCGTCCCTGCCCATGGCAGGGTGTGTTGGAACTCAATGATCTTTAATGTCCCTTCTAACACAAGCCATTCTATGATTCTATGATCAACAGGACCTAGATCCTTTCTTGTTACTGTGAATACTTAGGCAATGCTAGCCAGGAAAAAAATATTTACTTTATTTTACTGATACCTTTGTTTGTCAGATGCTCAAGAAAGAGAGTAGGCAAGTACTGCCACTTTGCCTCTCAAGAAATAAATTCCCACCAGCTAGGCTGTGGGAGTCTGCATGCGGTCCCTGAGCATAGGAAGGAGGGTGCATGTCAGAGCACTTCACCTGCTAGAGTGAAGCTCAGGCAGTGTCACAATATCAATATGGCAAAATATGTTTAGAGCCTGCATATCTGGGATTATGGTTCAATTGATTTAATAGTGAATTTACAAATTAACTATTGATGATGGATTAAATTCTGGTTAGAGAAAACAATTCAGTTATATTTCTTCATGAACATTCATAGGCTGGAAAACAGGAGATGCCTAATGCAATCCACTAAAAAATAATTCTAAATAGACTTAAAAGAGTACAGATCTTTTTAGAGATTGCTGACAGACAATCCATCTCTGCAGGGCAAGATGCAATGAAGTTGCATTTATTACAGCCAAATTCTCCTCTGGCAAAACCTAATTCAAAAGGATATTGCAAACACCTGACATGTTTTTAAGAATCATAATCATATAGGAACACTGCTTTTATTTTCTGCACATAGAACTGTTTTCTGCTCTGACATGGGAGGTTCAACATATCTCCATTTTTATAGCAAGCCCTGGGGCTGCCCATGATGCTTTTTTACATAAATATGTTTGCTGATGAAATGCGGATCCTTGTACTGGCTGGAAGTTACCCAGGGTGTTGCTAAAAATTGCAATGCAGGGGTGCTAGTTTTTGTTGCTTAACTTCCTCTGCAGCATCGGTAGTGAAGAAAGCCCAAAGAAGCAATTAGGTAATGGCTCTCACAGTGTACTATTTCATGGTTCCTTTGTTAAGTCAAAGAAATTTTTCCCTTGGCATATGCATGCATGTATAGCAGACTCAGCACAGCTGCTGGTTTCCCTTCTTCTTATTAAAATTACCATGCTCTGTATGATATCCCTTGCTCTGCTTGGTGTAGCCATATTCCTTTGCAGCATTTTTTCACCAAGCTGAATAACAGTCTGGGCAGTCCCTGGCCATTACACATCAGAGCCAGGGCTTGCTCCTGGAGGCTGTGTGGAGACCTGCGTTCCTTGGCAAGGAGGCACGGTTTCCCTGCCATGCCTGCCTTCCCACACCTACCTGCCCTTGCACACCTCAGCCATGATGGCTGGCTGCACCTCATGCATGCTAAAGCCTGTGTGGGTTTGGCCATGGTGGCAAACTGGAGGGCAAACTGGAGGTTTGAGACGAGCCCCTCTAGAGAAGAAGGAGACAGCACTGTGTTTCATCATACCCTACTTCAGCTATAGAGTAGATATAAAATATAAATAGCAAGTTAACATAAATGAAACAGAGCTTTGGTCTGACCTGTAATCTGGTCAATAAATCAAAATTAAAGCCAATTTAGACTGAGGTCTCTTTTTGCCATGGCAACAGAGATATCTACAAACATCGGACTTGGACAATAAGAGTTAACGTCTCGTCCCTGTGATCTTTAATAAGTGGGTCAGTGGGACTTTATATCATATTAATAAAGTGCTGAAATGGCAAGGTTTTCAGTTAGAGTGCTTTGTAGAGGCTCTGTTTCTAACTCAAGCCTGCCAGGGAGACTGACAGGTCCAGTGCCTGCCCACCGGGGCCCAGCTTTGCAGTGTGTAGACCTACTTCCATTTTTTTATGGTGGCCATAAACCAAAGAAAAGAGACAAAGGTGTCACCAAGAAAAAGTGTATTTTCCTCTAGTTTCCAGGCAGGAGAGTTACAAGAGGCAGGCAATAAGAAGCCCCAAAGGTATGAGTGATGGCATTCGAGATTGGGAAAGCAGAGGCACAAGGGACAGGCGGGCTTACATGGACATGCCACTTTCTGACAGAAATGGGCAAGGTGACTGCAAGGTTGGTTGCCCAAGGGTGGGCATTCTCAGAAATGTCTTTGAAATATTTTTTATTTTATTTTAACATGTTGAGTCACTTTTGATATAAAAGTTAAAGACTGCATTTCAAATTTATGAGTTTTTTGGGGGTTGTTTTGGTGTTTGTTTGTTTGTTTGTTTGTTTTGGGTTTTGTTTTGTTTTGTTTTGTTTTTTTTCCCCTATCTGCTATTTTTATTTGCACAAGAGTTGGAGTGCAAAAAAAACATCCTTATTGGTTGCCAAACTTAGGTAGGATCAACAGGGTAAGTGAGAACATGTCCTGCTGCTGGTACTTTCCAAGGGCGGATAGTGAGTGGCTAATCATAGAAACAAGGCAAGTAACTAGAGCTAAGCCCCTTGCTGCCTACCTCCCAGTCACCCAGCTGGACCCACTCCAGATGCTGTTTTGCACTTTCAGTATAGCATATTTCTATGACCAAGAAATAAATATGCTGTGACTTTGTGTCTCTGATCATGATTTAGATCATGAGAGAAGAAAAAAGTTTGTTTCTTTCCTTGTGCTATCCTCCACCTGGAGCCTCCCAGCAATCACCAACTGGAACGTTTTACCTTCCATAACAAGAGAAAGTCACCTTCACAGGGACATCTCCATTGTTCCCAGAGGTACTTTCCTTATTTCACTGCAAGGAAAATACCTGCTATTCCCCATCCCAGTGGGAAAAAATGCAGTTTGATTGCAAATAACCCCCTCAAACCCCGCAAACGAACAAACCAAAAAAAGGAAATTGACTTATCAACAAGCACCTTTTTGCTTGCAGCAAAAATCATTAAACACAGCTATCAAGAGAGGAAGTCTTGCTTTGAAGTGCAGAAAGGAAGTTTCCATGTAGAACACTTGCTAAAGACCTTTGGAAAGGACAGTAACTTTTTCAAAAGTTACGCTGCATTATGTCATGCGATTGACGTAATTCCATTTTTAATAAAGTAAATCACAAATCAGTAAGCTCAGTGTGAAATTCCATTTGCACTGTACAAAATGAATACTAAGGTGTGTTTGTATAACTGAAGAGAATTAAGACACAGCTTGTGGGCACCTGTCAACTAGACCAACTCTATGTGTGCTGACCTTTCCTGCAGCTCCCCACTCCTCTAGTCTTTGCCCTGATCAGAATCCTGCAGAGGAGCTTGTTCTCTTCCAGCCCAATTTTGTTTGCTCTGCCCTGTAGATACTTTTATAACTGTGATAAATTTTTAGATTAATTTCATAAGCAATATTTAACAGGTGATACTACAAGAACAGATGTGGAAATAGTCTAATAATTTAAGCTGCAAAATGTAACTGCTTTATTTGAAATGTCCCTTACCTTAAATTAGGGAACCAAAAGAGAGTTGCTTTTATTTGGAGTTCACTTTACATTCACCTTCATGCTCTGTGGGGAAAACAAAAAAAACCACCAAAAACCAAAAAACAAAAGAGTTTTCAAAATCTGGAAGAAGGAAGCAAAGTGTTGCCCTTTGTTTTTCAAAGGTTTGGAGGAAAGGAAGGTAAAGGATCGGGCAGAAGCAACAGTGTAGTACAATACACTTCTGCCTTATGCTTCTGACACTGAGGTGCTATCACTGTGGCAGAATTGCAATGGGGATTATACTCAAGTGAAAAATCTGGTGTCTGGCTTCTCGGTCCTGGAACCACTGTGTGCTAGCTATAGAAATAAATTTGACTATGAATGGTTAAAAAATAAATTAATGAAGTGTAAGAGCTGTGTGCTCAATGCCTTCTGCCAGGCAAGAGAGTTCAGACTGCTGTAATTGCATAAAGAGGTGTTTTAGCTCAAAAAACAGAAACAAGCTGCTTATCTGGAATCTCAGTCTGCAGCGGCAGACTCAGCCTATTTTCCTGGTGGAAATCTGTTTCCACCTACTCCTCCATAGCACTGAGCATTCAGTGCAAAATTTCTAGGTATCTGTAGAAAGCTTTGGAAGCATTTTATTTCTTTTTACTGCAACTGGCTGTTGTCAATACTGAAATAAAGATCAATAGTTTATAGACTACAGCTTAGAGCTGAGGAGTCTTGTGCCAAAAGAACGCATGAGCTTTCATTTCTTTCAGAAATTATCTGTCCGGGAATAACTAAGATTCATTTTTATTCACTTGCTGTTATGAAATGTTGGAAAAAATCCAGAGAAGAGAGAATACCTTCATTTGGAGTGGTAATATGCTGGAATAAACAGCTATTCCAATTGAGGGAAGAAGCAGTTATTCTACTGTGTTTAGCTCAATGGTTTGTAATGTTTTTCTTCCTGTGCAAAGAGGTATTAAAATGATGTGAGCTGTAAGCAAAATGTTTCCCTTCAACTCAGACAGTGACTGAATTATCCAGAAAATATTGCTGACTTTACATGAATAGTACCTATAACCTACGAAAATTCAGAGATTGTGCATGTATCCCCTATAAGAATTCAGGGATAGGGGCATTCGTTCTCAGTCTCTCAATTTACTGAATTCCTGCTCTGTGTTGTTTTAATTCAGTGGCTAATTCTTCATTCAGTGAAGGGCTGACTCCAGCAACAGAAACTGAGTTTTCCCTTCCGAGGACATCAGAAGGAAACAAGGTATAAAGACGGATAATTTTTCAGCATAGATTCAATTTTATGGCCCATGTCATAAAGTCAGGTCAAAATCTATTAATCTTCAGGACTTTTTGTAAGGATGAATTCTGAGGAAACAGAGGTTGAAAAGGGAGCAGAGCCCTTCAAAAACGTTCGGGTAATCTGTGGTCCCAGTTGCAATTCATCACTGCCTTAGTCCACTTCATTAAGCAGAGTGAAACAGCCTCTGTGCGCACTTTCCAAATGCTTTGATGATCAAAGTCTTTAAGGGAAAAGGCCTAAGTAATTTGCGTAAAGCTGACCTTGTATTCTGTCTCTGGCAATCCAGCCATTGCCCAGAGATGTTGGACTTCCTTGCAGGTAAGCGTGAGCTCTGCTCCAGTACCTTGAAGAGCAAAGGCACTGCAGGACCTCTGGTGATGTTGCTCCTGAAGAAGCTGTGAGGGATAAATGAAGCAGAGTTCTGCTTCACCATATAATTATTCTTCCAGACTTTCTACTTCTGTGCCCTGCATGTCATAATAACTATAATAACTAAGCAAAAATAACTATTATTTTTCATCTGAGGGTCTATGATGTGGTGCACAAGATGATTAGCAGTGTGACACTATCTCAGATAGTGTCATTCTCAAAGCTGTGCTGCATACATTGTAGGTTGTAGACTACTTTTTGTTAAGAAAATGGGAGAAGACACTGTGTTTGTGTTTGGTTATGCCGTCATTGTGAGCACAGTAATAAGGAAAATGGAGTTCTGGTTATCTACACTTAATTAAACTTTTTTGCACCAGGCCTTATCATGGAAAATTTGAGAACGCAGAAGACTTGAGGAGAGCTGACGGTCACTAAGGTTAAGGCGTTGTCTTTCTATCTTGCCCTATTAGTCAGGGCTCTCTGCAGTGAGAACTGATTTCAGAGGGGAGCCAAACATGTTTGCCATTTCGCTCTAAACTGAAATGACATTGGGTGAGGTCACAGCGTTGTCTACACCCATGCTCCTTTTTGAAAAATCCATGGTTGGCTGATGTCCAATGGCAATTCACTACTGCTCAGGAGCTGTCAGGTTGTAAGGCCTTCATTTTAAAGGATAAATGGTAAAATATTAGAAATCGTGGGGAGAGGGACAACCTATGGGTTAGAAAACAAGGCTTTTGAGCAAGTCTTTAGTCTGAGTTTAGCTTAATCTCTGAAATAATTTTCCTATTATTCAGCTGATGTTGCTATTTACTGCCAGGACCATATTGTAAACTAAATTATTGCATGACTGATAAAGTAATTCTATACTAATGCTGATAAAATAATGCTATAATAATCTCTTCCAGTTGATATTTTTTGCCAGAGAACTGCCTGATCTCCTTGTGTGTAATTGCTTTCCAAGTGGCCTGACTCTAAATTGTGAGATTACATT